>JBBPBX010004152.1:24916-57924 GCA_038048925.1 Garcialebias charrua | reverse complement strand
AACAATTATTTGTTTGCTGAAAATTATAGCAAAGATGTGTCTTATGCCAAAAATACACTACACGCGTTCCGGCTCCGCCCCGCTCCGCTCCGACCTCCGCAGCAAATACGCACCCTTTATAATCAATGAGATAAAGTACACTGGCTCCGCACGGCGGCGGTGAGCTGCGGCGAGCGGACGGCAGTCCGTCAAAATTAGAAAATTTTCTATTTCTGCCGGATGACGGAGCTGTGCCGGAGTCAACTTTTGAAGATTACGTCGCACCAACAGGAAAAGGAACGAGCACAACTTCCGTATTTACAAAATAAAATCACCACGGGCGGACTAATCCTAGCTCTATACGGATTTATTTGTACAAAAATGCTGTCAAACTATCATTTATGACTATTCTATGACTAAACTATTATATTTATGACTATGACTACACCTAATAACGCAATACAAGAAATAAATAAATAAAAAAGTATTTTATTCTGAAATGTAAACATCACTTCCTGTTGCTCAAACCATGTCCTGTCGCTTATTTACGAGAGAAGATCAAGGCAGCCTTTACTGTTGTTCTCCTTCTTCCACCGAATGAATTGTTTTGTTCTGACTTCATTATTTATCACTTGATTTATCGCGCAATCTCGCAATTCCCGCGCATGCGTCTTGGAGCGGCGCATCCATGCGGACCTGAGCTGAGCGGAGGTAGTGGACTTTGGACTCGCTCAGCTGCGACCTGCGGAGCGGAGCGGACACGGACCGCGTGTTGTGTATTTTTGGGGTTAGCTGAACTTTTCCTTAATAACTGCACGTAATTGTCAAACCAGCTGGATTTAAGAAGTAGTTCCCTTATCAGCCAGTCACTCGGTGCAACATAATTGCTATGGGAAATTGCGCCCCGCGCGATTACCTGAAGGAATACATTCACGCCTTTACGGCCGGGGCGTCAGCGTCACGCCAGAGTCCCCGCCCTCTGGGTATTTAAGATGCGGACGCCCATCCCACTTTCTCTTATTGCCCTTCACCTCGCTTAAACCTGAACTTCTCTTCTCTTCACGGGATTTCTCTGTTGCTTCATCGCTCGACCAGAGGTGAGTTTGCTCCCTACACAGGGCGTACAGAGAATTCTTCCTGCGAAAGCTAGTCCGGCACATTTTTCCTTAACCCCAAAGTATTTTCTTCTCCTCTTTCCGCAGACTGCTTCGCTCGACGGCGCTAACTGCGTCACTTCGCTACCTCTGCTAGTTTCGTAGCAGGCTAGCCAACAAAAGCGACGCGACGGAGGAGACGTCTAAAAAAAAAAAGAATTTTGGAAGGACTCGCTCGTCTTATCTCGGACATGCCTCCGGAGAAAGGAAAGCAAAAGCCAAGACTTCCAAAAAGGCTAGCAGGACGGCGAGCCCGACCTCGCGTGCCTGCCCCAGCGGATGCGGTTTTTCCCTTTCGTCGACGGACACCCACGAGGCCTGTCCAGTCTGCCTGGGGATGCTACATGCGAAGATGGCGCTGGACGCGCCCGACTCTTGCCCACACTGCAGCCAGATGTTGGAGGCAATGAGGAGGCACCGGGCGGACTTCGTCGCCAAAGCCATGGGTGCGCTGCTGCGGCGCCAACAGACCCGGACACTACTGAGCCTCTCACTCCCACGCCGGAGCTCAAGAGCATGGCTCTGGAGGACAGCACCCAAGTCGAATAGGGCGACAACCCGGATGCGTTGGCTCCCATCGGGGACTTAACAGCCGACTTCGACACTCGAGGCTTGATGAATGAGGACGAGAGCTCGATATCAGCATGAATGCCCATCTTTCCGGATTTCCTCACGGAGCTGACTCGCACCTGGCCTGAGCCCAAGGCTCCCATGCTGCTGCCGCTCTCGCAGTTCCTAGACGTAGATGGGATGGAAGCGGCAGGAATAGCCAGTGTGCCTCAGATGGAGGACACGCTGGCGTCTCACCTGGCTCCCAGGTCATCCGGGACGAAACCAACTATGCCCAGCAAAGCCTGTCGAGCCTCAGCTTCTCTGCTCGAGAAATGCTACAGGGCTCAGGGCCTCACGGCGCGCGCAATGAACACGTCCGCCATGATACAAGCATACCTGGCTGAAAAACTGCAGGAGCTCCAGGTAACAACAGACAAGCAGGCTGCCGCCGTCGTGCTGGAAGAAGCCCGCAGGGCAACAGACTTTGTGCTCCGCATGATGAGGACAGCAGCTATTGCACAAGGCAGAGGCATGGCTGAGGTGGTCATCGCACAATGCCATCTGTGGATGACCCTAACTGACCTCCCGTAGGGACAAAGAATTCCTTTTCTGCACCACTCGATAGAACCGACGGGATTATTCGGAAAGGCTCTGGATCGAATTCAGACCAGGCTGGACCAGAGGCACAAACAGGCTGAGGCTCTCCGGGTAGGCATCCCCAGAAGAGCTTTCCCCCCCAGGGAGTCAGCTGGGAGCAGACTCGCACAGCCTTGACACCACTCAACCACATGTGTCCCACCGCAAAAGCGGCCAGCATACGAGGCCGAGCACCGGCAGAGACCACCGCCGGACCCACCTCGGACCGAACACGCCTGGAAATAAAACAGATTTGTTCCCCGCCAGGCGGTCCGACACAGGACCTCCTCGGCGAACCGGGATGCCAGACAGAAGCGTGCCTGACGAACCAGGCCCTCTTCTTGACTTTACAGGATCACCCGCCCACGCGGTACGGGAAATGACCTTTTCACGTCCAGACTTTGTTTGTAACACGGTACAAAAAGCTGGTGACTTTGTTTTATGCACGAATCATGTCTTTTCTGCTGTGAGTGACATAAAGTCAAATAAGTCGTTACACATAAGCACGAATAAAGCTAAAAAATAGCCCTTCTCTGTTTTCTTGACTCAAAAAACAAAAAACAAAACAACAAACACAGTAACATCAGCAGCACGGCCCCCTTTGTTCTTCCAACCGATATAAAGGGTGGGGACCATCATTCTCCCCTCTCTCGCAGCTCATGGGGTGTTAGCTTAATCAATAAGCCCTAGCTGGGTGCCTCAGGACTGTCTACAACAGACAGTGCTGGAGGCGTCTGCAAATAGGCCCGTCAGTCCTCACAGAGACAGGTGAGGGGGTCACGTGTTCCAGCCCCCGCCCCGTTGTAAACCACGGGGCCGGCAATACACAAATCAAACAAACCTGTGACACGTCCGCGCTCCAGGGGTGCGCGCCGACAGAACCTGACAACCCACCTTCCTGGCCACCAGCTCCTATTCAATGGATTCCAGTAAGTGACGGGGGGGTCACGATAGAAGCCCACAGGCCAAAACCTGTATCATTATCTCGAGCAGCTTCACATCCTCATGCTGAAGCTGTCCCCTTATCCTCAGTGGGCGACACGCCCTTCTCAAGCAATGATCCTGCAACGTGTGACCGTGCTCGCTATACTAAATCAGTTCTGCTTTCAAATGACACCCCCCATCGGGTGAATCACAGCTCCCCGGAGGTTCATCAGGCTCCAGGGCACTGATGAGGCCGAAGGCCAGTGAACCGGGCCCGACCATGAAACGGGCTGGAGTCAGGAGGTCTGCTCGTATTCAGAACTTGCACCCCCTCCGGACCATGACTCCCCACAAAAAGAGGAAAAACAGGCATTCTGTTCCGCTTTTGCCCGATGATGACAACAGATTGCTTCTGCCTCCCAACACTCTCGATCAGAGTGGTATGGCGGCACATCTGCAGGAGGGCCCTCTTCCTAACCTGGTTGGCCCTCAAGGGGCCACAAAAATCAGGGCCCTTGAGGAGGAGCTGGTTCCGCCACCTGCTCCTCTCCAGGGACCCACCACGTCACCAGAAGGAACAGCCTCACCGCTTATGCTGAGAATTGTGGCAGATTTCAGCTTGGTGGTTGAGAGGAACAAGCTGGTGGCCTCAGGCCTGCCCGAGAACGTGGTAAATACCATTCAAAATGCCAGAGCTGTGTCAACACAGTCTCTCTACGCTCGGAAATGGCATATTTTTGAAGCTTGGTGCATGGAAAGAAATATTATTTCTTATTCATGTGACTTGGTCCAGCTTCTCACCTTTCTTCAAGACCTGCTGGAGAAAGGTCGTACTTTCTCAACCATTAAGGTGTTTTTATCAGCAATTTTGGCTTGTCACGAGGGCTGGGGAAGCAGGACACCTGGCGCGCACCCACTCATAATAAGATTTATGAAGGACGTGCTAAGAAAGAGGCCCCCCAGCAGGATCTTGACCCCTGGATGGGATCTTAGTCTGGTCTTGGGGGCTCTCTGTGATCCCCCATTCGAACCACTGAGCGACATTAAGATAGATTTTTTATCTTATAAGACCGCTCTGATACTGGCTCTGTGCTCGACGAAACGTGTGGGTGACCTCCATGCTCTGTCCGTGCACCCAATGTGTACCAGGTTTGCCCCTGACGGGTCAAAGGTCACCCTAAGGCCTAATCCTACGTATATCCCCAAGGTTTTGACTCTGAACCCCAGAAGTCTGGACTTTGATCTCTCTTCTTTTCCTCCTGCTCCTGTCCTCACTCAGGTACAGAAAAGGCTGAAGGCACTCTGCCCCGTGAGGGCTTTAAAGGTCCACCGACATGATTTTTTTACTATTCATAAAATTGCTCAATATATATATATTATCATTTAAATATGTTCCTTTATGCAAACAAAATGATAAATCACTTTAATTTTGCTTTAAAAGTGATTTTGAACTTCAAGCCGTGTTTAATCATGGGAAATCTGATTACACCCGAACGCACCATCTGTGATGTCACACCGGGCAGAGCTCTGGGCTTGTCACAGTGCGTAGGTATGAGCAGCTCGACATGAAGGTAAGTCTGATACAGCATCAGACCTAAATTAGATCCTGTTGTTTCTTGTTCCATCACCCAAACTATTTTCTGCTTCCCAAAATGAAGACAAATAGCTCAAATCTTCACATAGATTGCTAAATTCGTCGGGTTTTAAATGGTCCGCTATTAAAGAGACCAGAGCCCTCTGCCCAGTGTTACGTCACAGATGGTGCGTTCGTGTGTAATTGGATTTCCCATGATTAAACACGGCTTGAAGTTCAAAATCACTTTTAAAGCAAAAGTAAAGTGATTTAGCATTTTGTTTGCAAAAATGAACATATTTAAATGATAAAAGATTTATATTTTGAGCAATTTTATGAAAATTAAAAAATCATGTCAGTGGGGCTTTAAGCGCTTACATGCAGAAAACAGCTGAATGGAGGAAAACAAACCAACTGTTTGTATGCTTTGCGGCCCCAGCTACTGGTAGGGCCCTATCAAAGCAGCGCCTCTTACACTGGGTGACTGAGGCCATTAAAAGGGCATACAGTAGCAAAGGTCAACATGTGTCCTCTGGAGTGCACGCTTACTCCACTCGGGGCTTGGCCACCTCCTGGTCATTGTTCAAGGGTGTACCAGTTGCAGACATCTGTGCGGCTGCGAACTGGAGCTCAGCAAATACGTTTGCAAAGCATTACAGTTTGGACGTTACTGCGTGTGATGTCACTCAGGCTGTCCTTTCTAACACACAGTAGAAAGCAGCTTTGAGATGCCTATTGAATAAAGGTGGACGTTTACACTAGCATGCATTTTACTGAGCATTTCAAGGGCGTGAATGAATTACGTTCCCATAGCAATTTTTTTGCACCAAGTGACTGACTGATAAGGGAACTGAAAGTTATGCACCATAACTCATGTTCTCTGAAGGAAGGGAACGAGGTGCAACATACCTGGCCCTTTTCAATGCTGAAAGCTCGGTGAAGTGCATTTTGGAGAAAGTGGGATGGGCGTCCGCGTCTTAAATACCCAGAGGGTGGGGACTCTGGCATGACGCTGACGCCCCGGCCGTAAAGGCGTGAATGTATTCCTTCAGGTAATCGCGTGGGGCGCAATTTCCCATAGCAATTATGTTGCACCTCGTTCCCTTCCTTCAGGGAACATGAGTTATGGTGCATAACTTTCAGTTTCGCTACGTGCACACATGTGGTTGGGCCCGCTGCATTTTCTTTTAAATTTAGCAAGATAAACACTTGTAAAAATATTTGTTTGCTGACTTTATAGCAAAAGTGTTTCTGAACTTAACCGTTCCTTAATAAATTCACGTAATGGTCAAATCAGCTGGATTTAAATTGTTTCGCTTTGACGTCTTCCAAACGGTCGCGCGCTGCGAAAATAAATTATAAATAAATCAAATTTTCGCTCAAACATCTCCTAAAGCTTAACTGTTGTAAATGTCCATCCAGCGATTACTTTCAGTAAGTTTCATCCAAATCTGTTGTGTGGTTCATGAGCTATTTTGTTAACAAGGTAACAGTAGTTCAGACCTCCTTAGAGCAGGAGGCCATGCTGCGGCAGAGTGAGTCCGAGCAGAGGAGGCTTCTGTCGGACACATGAGCTGTTACCCTTGCGGCCGAAAGTGGTACTGCTCGATTTTTTTCGTCAGAATTAATGGAAACTGTCATATCTCAGCCAAAATTTGGTCTAAAAATATGGGAAAAAATCCATGAATATGTCGCTTCGCCCCATAATTCGCAGGACATGAAAATTAGTTTAACAAAAAACTGTGACTTATAGCCCGGAAAATACGATAGTAGGCATTAAACATTTCTAAGATATTTTTCAAAAGATCAGATTTTAGAAATTTGAAAATTGTTTTTGATTTTTTTCCCTCTTTCAGCTGTTCCCTTCTTCAGGGGTTGCCACAGCAAACTAACTCACACAAAGACTTGGCAATTGTTTTTGCACCGGATGCCCTTTCTGACACAACCACAGTCCATCGAGCTACCACAGCCCCCTGTGTGGAGCAGAGAGCTGCTATCTAGGGCACCTGGGGGAGCAGATGTTGGGGGTTAAGGGCCTTGCTCAAGGGCCCAGAGTGGGGCAAATAAGAGTGGAGTCAGGTGTGGGTGTTTCACTTTTCCCACCCACATTTTGATATTGTTGGCAGCGCAATGATTCAGTTGGTCGAGCTGTTGCCTCTCAGTGAGAACGTCACCAGTCCAAATCCCAGCACGGGACCATTCTGGGTGGAGTTCGTATGTTCGCTCTGTGCATGCATGGGTTTTCTTCAGGTACTTCAGTTTCCTCCCATGGACCAAAAATGTATATGTTAGGCTGATTGGTAACTCTAAATTGTCCCTAGGTGTGAGTGAGAGAGTGAATGGTTTTTCGGCTTGTTTGTCTTAATCTACAAAGCTCTCAACAACCTAGCTCCATCTCATATTCGAGATCTTATTGTCCCATATTTTCCTAACAGAGCACTTCGCTCTCAAACTGCAGGGTTACTTGCAGTTCCTATAGCAGAAAGGGAGTCTGATCTTTCAGTTATCAGGCTCCTCTCTTGTGGAACCAACTTCCAGTTCCTGTCCATAAGACTGACACATTGTCCAGTTTAAAGAGGCTTAAGACTTTCCTTTTTGATAAATCCTATATATGGAGTTGGCTTGTTATGCTGCTATAGTCTTAGGCTACTGGAGGACAAACTGACATCCTTTCCTTAAATTAATTGTTAAAATGGAATAGTTCTCATTGGACTTTATTTCTATCTTAATGTGCTATACAAATAAATTTGACTTGACTTGATTCTTAACCTGCCATTGTGTTCTTGGTCCTCTCAAACCCAGCCTGGTCGAAGCAGATGGCCGCTTGTCCTGAGCCTGGTTTTGCTGGAGGTTTCTTCCTCATGAGGGAGTTTTTCCTTTCCGCTGTCACCTTCATGCTTGCTCAAGATGAGAGTATGCAATGAAGTTAAACTCAAAGCAATCTGCACTTCAGATAAATAATGTTATTAACTTACTTTGTATGTGTATGAATGTTTCTGTGCAGTGCCCTGAGATGACTTCTGTTGTGACTTGGCGCTGCTTAAATAAACTGAATTGAATTGTCTCTGTGTCCCTGTGATGGACTTACGACCTGTCAGGGTGTACCCCACCTCTTGCACAGTGATAGCTGTAATGGATGGATGGATGGGTGGGTGGATGGATGGATGGATGGATTTTGATGTTGTCGATCCGGGGAATTGAACTGGTAACCTTCCGAAGGCCCACCTTTTTTAAACTCCATGCCACACTCATTGTACTTCCGGCTCTTGGCGAAGCAGGTCGCTCTCTGCTCCTCTCCTGCCCTAAAGTTTTCCTCCTCCCTGCTTTTGCTCTCTGTCTCGTCTGCAACTTTTCAGTGCTCACTCGAAGCAATTTGGAACATGGATTTAATCGCGAGGGCTGTCTCCTCTATCGATAATATTTTTTCCACGAAGCGCTCCCGACCAGGAGAATCGGCGTGCTCCCTCGACATGCATGCGGCCGGATATATCATGGATGTGGGGCAAGTGGAAGATGATGTGTCTGACCGTTCTTTCAGTCGAGGACGTGGAGATCTGTGGATAATTGGATTTATAGTAGCAGGTGCGCTGCTCTTTGGCTTATGCGGAAGCTTCTGCTACTGGAAACTAAGGAGGACTTCCGCGGCGATCAACGCGCTGTCGAAACTTCCTGCTCAGCAAGACTCTTTGATCCGAGCTGTGACCTCAATGAACCAGCTGTTGTTCGAGCTGAATCGCACGTTGGGAACAGTCGTGGACGACCGCAGACCTGCGGTGCGGTTTAAGACTCGTTTACAGCCGTGTGAGTGGGCTACATCAGGGAGGAGAGGGAACCTGTAGCTCGGGTTGAAATGAAAGCTCACATAATTTGGACGAATTGGACTCAGACAGCACCTGGACTCAAGGCTGAACAGTAAAAGTACACTGTAGCCTGCCCTGAAGAATAAATAAATCAACTAATCTAATCGGGACACCCCAAGCAACCTTGAACAAAAGGCTGACTGCAAACCTCTCCTGGAGTCTGCTACTGGAAGAACTGTTGCTCCCCCACCAGAGGTCTCTGTGTGCCTTCAGATGAGCAGCTGAGCCCACCTGCAGACTGTGCTTTATCTGGACAAATGCTCACAGACTTATTTCCCTGCTCCGCCACCAAAATGCAACATGTGCTTTGTCTTATCTGTGCTTATAATAATAATAATAATAAACTTTATTTGTATAGCACCTTCCTACAATGCCTTGCATTGACCAAGGTGCTTAACAGGACAGAAAATATAAAAACTGCTTGATGACGCTGGTAGAGTTTTTTGACTTTATCATAGAATGTCCTAAGACAAAATGTGATAGATTATTTTTTGAATACCACTGCTATCCCATTGTAACCTTCCTTTTTTTTTCCATATCTGATTGTTTGGCGGCGCGGATTAAATTCTGCTGCAGCTTTTCGTGCGCATGTCCCCTCTCAAGGATGGTGCGTGCGCCAATTGCAATGTTTTGTACCCCGGTACAAATATGCCAATAAAGATATATTCTATTCTATTCTACACTCCCACCTTCAGAGTTTTGCATTTCATTACAAAGAGAAACCTGTGAACAGCTTAATTTTATGTAGTGTTAGAAGTTTTGTTTTCTTTAAAGGCCTGAAAGCTTGAGTACAGGGAAACTGTTTCATCTTTATAAAAAAAAAAAACTAATTATGCACTGTCCTCAATTAAATACATTTTAATTGAATTACTGTTAGTTGGCATGACATTGACTAACAATCAATCCCTGCACCGTGTTCCTTCCTTTTGTTTGTACCTCCCAGTGGTGCAAATAGAGTAGGAAGCAGCAACTCCACAGCATGCTCCATTGGCGCATAAGGGATAATAATAATAATAATAATAATGAATTCAATTCATAACGCACTTTTCATTAATGAAAATCTCAAAGTGCTACAAGGAGCAACAGAATTAAATGACAATAAAACAAATAATAAAACAATTAAAATCAATAACAATATCAGCTAAGATCAAAAGTAGAATCATGAGGAGGTAGAGTATGCTTGGTCGAAAAGAAAGGTCTTCAAGCCGCTCTTAAAGTCAACCACAGACTGTGGGGCTCTTAGACAGTCAGGAAGAGAGTTCCACAGGCGGGGGGCAGCCACACTGAAAGCCCGGTCTCCCATGGTCCTTAATTTGGTTCTCGGAATGTGAAGGAGATTGCTGTTCTGTGACCGCAGCGAACGGGTGGATGAGTATGGAATAAGAATATCCTTCAGATAATCTGGTGAAGTTCCGTGTAAGCATTGATGTGTAATGAGAGCAGTTTTGTGGGGCTGTATGAAAGTCCCACCCTCCCAGCTAACGGACATTGAAACTAACATAATGAAATGTGCATTTTTGAACATGGTGGCATGATGGCACAGTTGGTATAGCTGCTGTTTCTCAGCGAGAAGGTTGCTGGATCAAATCCTGGCCTGGGGCCATTCTGGGTGGAGTTTGCATGTCCTCTTCATGCATGGGTTTTCCATGGGTACTCCGTTTTTTTTTCTCAAACATGCATGTTAGATTGACTGGCAACTCTAAATTGTCCCTAGGTGTGAGAGAGAGAGTGAATGGTTGTCTTGCTTGTCTCTATGTGTCCCTGTGATGGACTGGAGACCTGTCCAGGGTGTCCCCCGCCTCTCGCACAGTGATAGTTGGACATGGGCACCAGTGACCTTCGCAAGCCGAAAAGGAAGAAGTGAGTAAAACATAATGGACATGGATGGATGGATTTTTTAACTCTAGCAAGGTAAGAATGTGAATCAACAAAAATCAACATGCCGTGTAACCATGAACAGGATTAGGCCTGCGCAGAAAGCGAAGGAGTAAAAGGTCAAAAAGCTGCTGACTGTTTTCATCAGAAACGGTCTGCAGGAAAACTGCAACAGAACAGAACTGCATTCTGCTGTTGTGAGTTAAAAGCAATGTGACAAAAGATTAAGTCCTGATTACAAACCAGTCAAAAGCTTGGCTAGTGGTGCTTTTCCAGATGTTTTATTATTATCAGTTTGTTTTTTAAAGTAAATCCTAAAATGATTTATACTGGGGAAAAATGTTTAATGTGATCTAAAATAAAATGAGCTGAGAAGGTCAACGTTCCAGAGTATAAAACGTGATGCTTTATTTGTTTGATATTTGACTTATGATCATGCGTGCTTGTGTGTGTGTGTGTGTGTGTGTGTGTGCGTGCGTGCGTGCGTGTGTGTTTGAAAAAAATGATGCACCATGTTCTGGCAATATTTAAAAAAATGCAGTGATGCTTAACTTAAAATCTGCATTTAATTTCAAATGTTTTGGGAATAAAATGGATGTATTTTATGTTGAGAATCATAGAAACATATATATTTTAAAATACATGTATTTAAAACAGCAAACTGTTTGCACTGAAAGTGGATATATTTCCACAATGTATACTCTGAAGTCCAGAAAACATTTTAAATACAAACAGGACACATCAAATGTCACATATAATGAGCATATAAAACGGACCAAAGAACAAAACAAATTACAGATTTTGAATAATCTAACTCCATAGTTTTGTTTCTAACATTGTTTTAGTTCTATATTTGCTGCAACTTCTTATCTCTGTTCAGACTCGATGACACTCGGACTGAAACTAAAGTCATATATCCTGTCACTAACACGCTGACACACACACAAAACACACCTTGATTCAATTTCTCCATCTTTTCACGTATCCCTCTTCCACTGTCTTCAACACACTAACAAATGTACACACGTTCAGTGCCCGAGTGCCACGGCCCCCGCCGTCCCCACTCGCCTCTGTGCGTGTCAAATCGAATCTCCACCTCGATGCGTAGTACACCTGCTGTGCCGGCGTATAATGCGCTGCATACAGTGAGCGCACGATGACGGATTACTGAATTAGGCCAATAATGACAAGTGACACTTCTGTTACGGCTCCCTGAGCCACTGCAGAGAGCAGGGGAGATGTGTAAATAAAGAACAGTCACAGTGGCTGAGAGACAGAGAGCAAGGGAAGAGAGTGGGAAGGAAAAAGAAACAATAGCACAGAGAAAAAAGGAAGTCACGGTGGATAGAAAATGTTCAGCTTAGTCTGTAAAAATAAAGCTCTATTTTGTCAGAGAGTGACTTGTCTGTCTGATATTATTTGTGTGTGTGTTAAATTGGAGTTCAGTTTAGCCAAAATCAAATCAGACAAATATATATATTTTTAAAGCAATGTTAACACTAATTTGACTAAGGCTGCGCTTTTTTGCGCAAGGGAACTTGGCTTCCAAATCCCCCGGTCCCTTTCAGTGGGCTATATAATGTCGATTCACATGCTAATGACCCTGCTAATGACCCATTAATTCTACACCTACACCCCCCCACCCCCTACCCCTCAGTCCAAAATCCTTGGACCCAGTGCAAGCCTTGTATAACACATAAGCATTTATCGCTGCCAGGTCAAGCATGTTGTAGAACACGGCAATGGGCCGCACCGTATATAAATGTGCAATCTGGTCCATTATACCGGTATGTCAGTTGACCTCAGGTCATGTGACCTGTGTTGGTCCGTCAGTTTACCTCAGGTCATGTGACCTGAGTTGGTCCGTCAGTTGACTTCATGTCGTGTGACCTGTGTTGTTTTGTCAGTTGACCTCAGGTCATGTGACCAGTGTTGGTCCGTCACTTGACCTCAGGTCATGTGACCTGTGTCGGTCCGTCAGTTGACCTCAGGTCATATGACCTATGTCGGTCCATCAGTTGACCTCAGGTCATGTGACCAGTGTTGGTCCGTCACTTGACCTCAGGTCATGTGACCTGTGTCGGTCCGTCAGTTGACCTCAGGTCATGTGACCTATGTCGGTCCATCAGTTGACCTCAGGTCATGTGACCAGTGTCGGTCCGTCAGTTGACTTCATGTCGTGTGACCTGTGTCATTTTGTCAGTTGACCTCAGGTCATGTGACCTGTGTTGGTCCGTCACTTGACTTCAGGTCATGTGACCTGTGTCGGTCCGTCAGTTGACCTCATGTCATGTGACCTGTCTGTCAGTTGACTTAATGTCGTGTGACCTATGTTGGTCTGTCACTTGACCTCAGGTCATGTGACCTGTGTTGGTCCGTTAGTTGACCTCATGTCATGTGACCTGTGTCGGTCCGTCAGTTGACCTTAGGTCATGTGACCTGTGTCGATCCATCAGTTGATCTCAGGTCATGTGACCTGTGTCGGTCCGTCAGTTGACCTCATGTCGTGTGACGAGTGTCGGTCCGTCAGTTGACTTCATGTCATGTGACCTGTGTCATTTTGTCAGTTGACCTCAGGTCATGTGACCAATGTTGGTCCGTCACTTGACTTCAGGTCATGTGACCTGTGTCGGTCCATCAGTTGACCTCATGTCATGTGACCTGTCTGTCAGTTGACTTCATGTCGTGTGACCTGTGTTGGTCCGTCACTTGACCTCAGGTCATGTGACCGGTGTTGGTCCGTTAGTTGACCTCACGACATGTGACCTGTGTTGGTCCGTCAGTTGACCTCATGCCATGTGACCTATGTCGGTACGTCAATTGACCTCATGTTGTGTGACCTATGTCGTTTTGTCAGTTGACCTCAGGTCATGTGATCTGTGTTGGTCTGTCAGTTGACTTCATGTCATGTGACCTGTGTCGGTCCGTCAGTAGACCTCAGGTCATGTGACCTGTGTCGTTGTGTCAGTTGACCTTAGGTCATGTGACCTGTGTTGGTACGTCAGTTGACCTCATGCTGTGTGACCAGTGTCGTTGTGTCAGTTGACCTCAGGTCATGTGACCTGTGTCGGTCTGTCAGTTGACTTCATCTCATGTGACCTGTGTCGTTTTGTCAGTTGACCTCAGGTCATGTGACCTGTGTTGGTCCGTCACTTTACCTCAGGTCATGTGACCTATGTCGGTCCATCAGTTGACCTCATGCCATGTGACCTATGTCGGTACGTCAATTGACATCAAGTTGTGTGACCTGTGTCGTTTTGTCAGTTGACCTCAGGTCATGTGACCTGTGTTGGTCCGTCAGTTGACTTCATGTCATGTGACCTGTGTCGTGTCAGTTGACCTCAGGTCATGTGACCTGTGTTGGTCCATCACATGACCTCAGGTCATGTGACCTGTGTCGGTCCGTCACTTGACTTCAGGTCATGTGACCTGTGTCGGTCCGTCAGTTGACCTCATGTCATGTGACCTGTCTGTCAGTTGACTTCATGTCGTGTGACCTGTGTTGGTCCGTCACTTGACCTCAGGTCATGTGACCTGTGTTGGTCCGTTAGTTGACCTCAGGTCATGTGACCTATGTCGGTCCGTCAGTTGACTTCATGTCATGTGACCTGTGTCGGTCCGTCAGGTGACGGACAACAATAGGTCAAGCATGTTGTAGAACACAGCAATGGGCCACCTGCATGTGTCAGAACGCACCGTATATACATGTGCCAAGGACAAGGAGAGAGACAGTACTTGTAAGCAAAATAATTTATTTGACAGAACATCAGGGTTATAGGATAATCAGCACAGCAGAATAAGACAATTGTATGCATAAACTTGTTCTGGAGCAGACAAAGCTTTCCGTTCAGTGGATGTCCCAAAATGTTCAACTGTGAGATAACTTCAGGGTCTGTTATGTGTGAATTGGTCAGGGCCTCTCTAAGGGGGGAAGTGCAACTTACTTACCTGGTGGAAACATTGGAATGCAGTCTGGTGTGGTGGGGGTGTCTGAGTTGTGAGCACGCATATTTATAACAAAAGGCAGTTAATGGCCTACTAATGGTTGAAGAGAAGGAGGGGGTTTGTCCTCAGGATCTTGAAAATTCAGTCATCCTAGTGGTCCTAAAAAAGAGACTGGAAAAGTTCTGATTTGATCTCATAATAAATAAATACTGTATGATGTTTAGATTATAAGTTGCTAGTATCTACAAGTTGCAGATTATCATAGCTTCAGGATGTCTGGACCCCATGGACCCTGGTCTCTGCAGGCCTGTGTTCAGGATGCTAAATCATGCCAAATGAGAAAGAGGAGGCGCAGTCCTCTCTGGGACGGGCATAAATAAATCAGACTACCACCCGGCACTTTTGTGTAGAGGAGTCAGATCTATGCAGACAAATGCATTAATTCATGCAAACGTGAAGCGGTGAAGCAGGGGGCTCTTTTAGGGGTGAGACACGTGAACCACCAGTGGCTGCTTCCCCATTTCTGCACCTGCAGGCAGACCTCATGTCAAGAACATCAATGAGAATATGTGTAACTGCAAGGCTCATCATCCCGCTTGGGTCGTCTCACGATGACAAATCATTGAGGGGAAATATGAGCACGCCAAGTTCTCGAGTCGTCGTGCCAGATTCTTGTTTCCCTTGTGAGCCAAGATGTTCAAAGAGGGACTTTTGAAGCCGATGTGTCTTCAGCTGAGAAAAGCAATGGAGACTGGACTTTTTGTGGGCAAGAAAGGAAACAACTGGGACAATTGGAAAGAAGACGGAAGCAGAACCGGAGTTAGAAAACGAGAGCAAAGGAGTGAGGGAGCACAAGGGGAAAGGTGACAGAAAGAAATATTGACAAAGCCTAGATACACACATAAGTCACCCGCCATGACCTGCCTGCTCCCTGTATTTTATAGAGCCGCTCTGCGCTGGCGGAACAGCATGACAGGCCAGTTCCTTCAAAGGAAAATATGGTCCCTCTCATACTCTACCACCTCTCGCTCTGCTATCACTCCTGTTTTCTGTCTATCCCACCTGATATCATTCTGTCACCCCCTGTGCCTGCTCCTTCCCCCCTCCGCCCCCATCATTCCCTATTTCTTCCCTCCTGGTCCCTGCGTTTTTATTGGAGCTCTACATTCTACCCATCATGTTTCACTCCCCCCTTTCTATCCATCTTCATGTCGCTCTCTTAATCCCCTCTCATTTGCCCCCTCCGCTGCCCTCATCCCTCCTGTTTCTCCTCCAGCTCCCTCCGAGTCATTTCCACGCAGTTCCATTTCCACCAACTCTTTTTCCTCTCAGCTACTCCATTCATCCCTTTGCACCTGTTTGTGCCGTGCAACATCACCATTTCTCTTTGTCTTATTGCTCTGCCACACTTTGCCCAACTATATTACCACTGACCTTCCAATGGAGTTTCCTCTTCTTGCTGCAAAAGCATTCGTCACCTTCAAACTGAATATTTCACTGCAGTGTTTTCACTTCAGAACTTGCATTCTTCACTTTTTTTCTCAACGTTTTCCCCGAAATTTCCTACTAACATCACTCCAGATTCCTTCTTACGGAAGCGTAGAGCTACGGAAGAGTAGAGCTGCCACAGGAAGTAAAATTGTTTTTGAGCTGTATCTCGTTATAACGAGATAATTTTCTCGTTATAACGAGAAACTATCTCGTTATAACGAGATAATTATCTCGTTATAACGAGATACAGCTCAAAAATAATTTTACTTCCTGTGACAGCTCCGTACCTTCTCGCACCATCTTTTCTCAATCCATCCTTCCTACCCTCCCCCCCCTCACCCATGCTTCCTCTCTCCTTTCTGCCCATCTGCTTGCAGCCGGCCCTCCCTCTCTCATCCTGCAGCCCGAGCACAGAGCCGCATGTGTCGGAATCAATTAGGGCTGAGAGCCGTCGCGGCCGCTCTTTCACGGAGGTAAATATTAAACTGCACCAAGCGCCGAGGAGGATGAGAGTGAGGGGAGAGGGGGAGAGGGAGGGAGGGGAGAGAAGGAGAGAGCCCTCCGTCCCTAATCCAGCGCATCGATCAGGCGGGGATGAGGGTAATATATTATTTTGACAAGATACGATCCTCCGTCGCGCACCGCTATCCCCGGCGATCGATTTCTTTTTTCTCTCCTTTCTTTCTTCCCCTTTCTCCCCCTCAGTGAGTGGGACTGAGTTTGTGTGTAACTCTGATTATGTGTGTGTGAAATGTGCGTGCGTGCTCTTGTCGGGTGCCTCGGCGTGCGCTTGTGCACTGGAGTGTGGACGGGCGACAATAGGAACAGCATTAGGAAATGTGGAGAAGGGATGAGGATGGAGTTTGCTGGTATACGGACGCGCGCTTTTAACAAACAAGCTCGTGTCTAAACAGCTACACCTGATTGTGCACTTGAAAAGTCAGAGGAACGTGCGTTTGCTGTTTTTTATTTTTTATTTTTTACTTTTTTAGGGTGCACACATCTGAAAGCACGTGAGCGTTGCTGTTACTGTAACAGAGCTGACCTATTGTGTCCTCCCCCCGTGCTCAGTCCCCCCTCCCCCCGCCTCACCTCAATATCGCTTTGTAAACTGTGTCTAAATGCTAAAATCCCAGATCAATTTTTTTTATTCAACCTCCCATCACCTCCCTCCCCCTGCCCCCACAGCCTCTGTCCTCCTGAAACAGCTTCAAGCTGCTGTCCTCCACCGACTGAGGACACATTGTGTGCGTATTTGTGCATATAATTTTCAAGTGTTCTCAGCACACCCTGTTTAAACCTGAAAGTTATGCCCCATAACTCATGTTCCCTGAAGGAAGGGAACGAGGTGCAACATATCACTATGGGAAATTGCGCCCGTGCAGTTTTACCTGAAGGAATCCAATCACGCCTTTACGGCAGGGGCGTCAGCGTTGCGCCAGAGGCCACGCCCTCTGGGTACTTAAGCCGCTGACGCCCATCCATCGATCTCCAGAATGCACTTCACCGAGCTTTCAGCATTGAAAGGGCCAGGTATGTTGCACCTCGTTCCCTTCCTTCAGGGAACATGAGTTATGGTGCATAACTTTCAGTTCCCTTATCAGTCTCGTCACTCGGTGCAACATATCACTATGGGAACGTAATCCATTCACACCCTTGAAATGCTCGGCAAAATGCATGTGGAAACATCCGCCTTGAACGGCAGGCATCCCCCAGCTGCTCTCTTCAAGGTATTGCAGAGAGCACAGTCCGGGAAGAAGAAATACCCCACATAGAAAAACATCAGCTTGATGTTACCACCGGGCACATAGATGAAAAACCCAACTAGGGGCAGCATAAGCATGCTCCACCAGTGTGATCACTCATCCTTTTATGTTACAAAGGGCACGACTGACAAGTGTGGCCCATCCTGATGTCGGAGACCCATTAAAGGAGAGAGGAACCCCTCCATTGAACGTCTCCTAAGCGAACCTAAACACCAAGGGACACCCTTGTGTATGTTGTTGCCGTTTGTTTTGGATAAAGCAATCAGAGCCTTAGGCCCTCAGCCAGTTCCCTTCAGAGGCCAGGCTGAGAGCCGCCACAACTCCAGACGTGGGTGTAGAATCTGTCCACGTGCCTGAGTCAACAGGTCCTTGTGACAAGGCAATTGCCATGGTATCCCTGGTAACATTGAGATCAGATCCGGGAACCACGGTTGCTGCGGCCACCTGGGGGCTATCATTATCAGGGAGAGGGCTCCCTGACGTACGCGTTCCAGTGTCACCTCGATCAGAGGGACAGGTGGAAAAGCATAGTACAGCACCCCTGCTGGCCAGTCATGTGCCAGAGCGTCCATTCCCAACGGTGCATCTGCTTCCTTCAAAGAGAAGTAAAGGTCACATTGCGAGTTAGCTTTGCAAGCGAACAAGTCCACTGAAGTTCTCCCAAATCGTGACCAGACCTGCTCCACAACCCGTGGATTCAGGCTCCATTCTGATGCCAAGAGAGGTCCTCTCGAGAGGGCATCTGCTCCATAATTTAGTTCACCGGGAACATGAGTCGCCCTGAGTGACAAGATTCTTGGAGCACACCACGTGAGCATCTTCTGCGTCAGTCCGAGGAGGGCTCGGGACCTTGTCCCTCCCTCTCTGTTGATGAAGGACACTGTGATCCTGTTATCTGATTTCACCAGGACGTACTGCCCTGCAATCAGACCTTTTCCAAAGAAGTATTTTACTGACAGGAATACGACCAACAATTCCAGGAAGTTGATATGTAATCCCGCTTCCTGTTTATTCCAAAGACCACGGGCGTTCTGATTTCTGCAGATCGCCCCCCATCCTGTTTTTGAGGCGTCTGTCGTGATGACCACACGAGATGACACCCTACCCAACGGGACCCCTTCCGTGTAGATAGACAAGTCTCTCCAAGGTTCCAGGACTCTCAGGTACTCTGAACCTATTCTAACCTTTCCTGCTCGACCAAGCAGGGCGGGTTGTGTGTTGGTTTAGCCATAATTGTAGGACCCGCATTTTCAGCAATGCGTGTGGCACACAGGGTATGGTTGCCGCCAAGAGGCCTAAAAGGTGTTGGCACGTTTTCATAGGAACCTGCTGATCCAGTGTAAATTTTTTTAGACAATGGCGAATCGAGGAAACTCGTTCCTTTGAGAGCCATGCTCTGTACCACACGGTGTCGATCTGTACTTCCAGAAATCCGGTAACCCGTGATGGAGTTAGGTCACTTTTTTGTAGGTTTTTGACAAAACCGAGCGACTCCAGGTGAGAGATTACCCTGTAGGAGTGTGACTGGGCCTGTATTCTGCTTCCAGCCAGAATCAGGAGGTCATCCAGGTAGTTCATAACCCTGAGGCCTTGATTCCGGAGGGGGATCAGGGCTGCATCCAGACATTTAGTAAATGTACGAGGAGCCGTCTTTAAACCGAAGGGTAAAGCTTTGAATTCATAAGCTTTTCCCTCAAAAGCAAAACGGAGGAATTTTCTGTGTTTCCTCCACACGCCTACATGGAAATAGGCATCTTTCAGATCCTTTTTGGGCACCAGGAAGTACTTGCTGTAGTGGCCGGAGCGTAGTTTGCGTTTCGGGACCAAACTTATTACTCCCTTCTGCAGCATCGTCAATACCTCCTCCCTCAGCACGTGTGCGCGTGCAAGGTTATTATTTGATTGCAGTACCCCTGTGAAGGGGGGCGGTCTCCTGCTGAACTGCAGCTTGAGCCCACGACAAATAGTCGTCATGATCCATTTGTTTGGCAGACACGCCCTCCAGGCCTGCACGTGCGCCATGAGCCTGGAGGGCATGTCCAATTGCTGCTCATCATGTTTGAGTGCGGGAGGGGTGGCCTTTGACCCCTCTTGCGCTCTCTCGAGCCGGCTGGTCAGCCCAACAGAAGATATCGCGAGATCTGACTGTCTCAGGCAGAGCTCGTGTATCTTGCTGCGGTTCATAGTTTGACTGCATGGTTTGTGTTTTATGAGAGTTGGACTCGAGTCAAGAACCAGGGCAGTCTGTGCTTTGGTACTTTTATTTTTGTACATGCATGAAACAGTGTTTGTTTTGTTTACACATACAGCAGGCGAGTCATGTTTAGTGCGCACGCACATGTCACCAGCTCCTCGTAGTGTTCTACAAGTGGAGACTGGGCTCAAAAGGTTAGGTTCCCGTACCGCGTGGGCGGGCAAACCTGTAAAATTATCCGTTTGTCCTGTTTCATCAGGTCCGAATCTGCTTTCCACACGGGGTCGTCGAAGAGGCCCTCGGCTGGTACTGGAAAGTCTCACTGTCACCAGCAGGTCTCTTCCGTGGGAGGCCATGCATGTCTTCCTTTGGGAGTGCAAAGCTTTTCCTCGGCAGCCCCTCTCGGAGGGCTTCCGCCTGTTTGTGTCTTTGTTCCAGCTTGGCCTGGATGCGTTCCAGGGCTCCCCCGAAGAGTCCCGTCGGCTCAATCGGGTGCTGGAGGAAGGGGGACCTCTGGTTTTCTGGGAGGTCCGATAAAGTCAGCCAAAGATGGCGGGCGACAACCATTTCCGCCATTGCTCTGCCTTGCGTGATGGCTATTGTCCCCATCATGCGGAGTACGAAGTCAGAGGCGCTGCGGGCCTCCTCCATGGCCTCCGTTGCAGCTTGTTCGTTCGTCGTTGCCTGGAGTTCCTGTAGCTTTTCTGCCAGGTACGCCTGCATCATGGTCGACGCGTTCATCGCGCGAGCCGCGAGACCCTGAGCCTTGTAGCATTTCTCGAGCTGTTTCTCCGAAGCGTGGCAGGCTCTGCTGGGCAGCGCTGGCTTCGTCCCCGTGGCTGCGGGGGCTAAATGAGCCGCCAGGGTTTCCTCTATCAGGGGTGCGCTTGCGAGACCTGCTGCCTCCATTCCTGCGACATCCAGGAGTCGGGATAGTGGCAGTGTCATGGGAGCTCCGGGCTCCGCCCAGGAGCGCATGAGCTCCATGAGGAAGTCCGGGAAAATGGGCATTTTTTGCGACGTCGTCAGTTGCTGCTTCGCAGTTTCCCGCCAGCCTCGAAACCTGTTGGCGAGGCGTGGGGTCTGGCCATGCGACCTGCAGGGCATCCGTCGCCCTATGGCACAGGTCGAACAGAGCAGGGACCGACACTTCCGGTTCCGGTAAAATTTGCGCCAGGTTCTGAGAGGGATCCAACTTTTCTCCTCTGCAACTGTACTCGGCGTCTTGGTCAGACATTTCTGGCATTGAGTCCTCCACGGGAACCGAGGAGTCTGACGCGTTCTCATCCCCGACTTGACCGCTGCATTCCAGGTCCACGTTCTCGAGCTCTGGCTCAGGAGCGAGCAGCTTCGAGAGGCGAGCGGCCTTCAGCGTTGCGGCCTTTGCGATGGATTTAGCCAACGCGTTCGCGCGGCGTTTCCTCATTACCGCCGGCATCCGACAGCAGTGGGAGCAGGAGTCGGGGGATTCCAGCGCTTTTCGTGCGTGCAGAATCCCTAGGCAGACAGGACAGGCCTCATGGGTGTCCGTCGCCGAGAGGGAGTAGCCGCATCCGCTGGGGCAGGGGCGCGAGCGAGGGCTTGTCGTCCTGCTGGCTTTCTTCTGAGTCTTTGTCCTCCGTTTTCCCTTCTCGGGAGCCATGTCCGGAGACGAGAAGTGTTCCTAGTTTCCTTTTGTTCGAAGCCGTCCTCTCCATCGTTTCGCTTTCGCTGGCTAGCCTGCTAATGGTTAGCAGGGAGTGTTGTGACGCAGTTAGCGACGTCGAGCAAAGCAGCTGCTGAGAGAGAAGAAAACTTCAAGGTAAGTAGAAAAACGCTGGACTAGCTTTCGCCAGCCCAGCAGTACGCAGGAAAAATTTCTCTGTACGCTCAGTGTAGGGAGCAAGCTCACCTCTGATCGAGCAATGCGACAACAGAGAAGTCCCACGAAGTTCAGGTTTTAAGCGAGGTGGAGGGCAATAAGAGATCGATGGATGGGGGGAGGCTCTGCTGAAATTCAAATTCAAGCTCTGTTTTTATTGGCTGATTCAAATTCAAGCTCTGTTTTTATTGGCTGGTTACAAACTCTGTTTTTATTGGCTGGTTAAGGACGGGTCACTCTGTGTTTTTAGTGTTTTTATAAATGCTGATAGAGAAGCAAGGGGACTATAGTTTTTTTCAGAGATTACTTTGTCTAACATCAGTCTGTCAGTAGATAGTGACAGAGTGAAGAAATATGTTAAAAATATATTGTTAGAAAAGTTACAGACTGCATTACAGAGTTACATAGTGCAGCTTTAAACAGATAAGTCACATTGAGTCACGAAGACTCATTTACAAGTGAGATCTGTTGGACAGACAATAAAAGTGGTGAAAATGACACATGGGGTTTGGAGACAAAAAAAATCCTAACTCACCTTTGACCTCTGAAGGTCAAAAATGTGGTAATGAAAAAAATCTTGCACACAAGCACATAATGACGCCAACATTACGCAGAGGGCAGGGGAGGGGGACTCAAAGGCGGTGAGCATGCCAGCCCATATTGCAGAGTTCAGATAGAATCACTCAGTTCATGGAGATCTGTGCACACTCATGGGGGGGAGGTAGCTGCCGAGGACGGAGCCAGAGTCGAATCCAGAGTCCTGAAATGATGACAGAATGTTTATTCAGCTGGGCTCCTCTGAAAAGTCTGTGGAATTCCTCAGCAGAAGGGTTGGAATGGGTGAGAGCGTCAAGTTTACAAAACTTCAGCAGGCGTGTTGAGATAAGACGGCCTGTCAAGGCCAGTCAGTGAGCAAATTTCAGATAAACACGATTGTTTTGGGAACAGGCAGAACTTTAATGACATCTACCTTCAGTCTGTGTCGGTCCACTTGCTTCCGAAATGTCCAAATTAAAATGACCAAACAAATGGAACGAGTCTCAGAAAATCCCCAAGATGTAATCCATTCAGCCAAAAGTCTGGTTTCTCGAGACATGCACCAAGCCATCATGTAAGGCAGGCAGCCTGACCAGGTCCAGATTAGCCGCCGTCTTCCTTGTGTGTTGATAGACCAGGAACCAGCCAAATCCAAAAAGCAGGAACCAGTTATCATGTAAGGCAGGCAGCTTGACCAGATCCAGATCATAATAAAGCTGAGATGTTAAAGTGTCTAACATCAATTTTTGTATGAAAAGTAAAGAAAACATTAATAACAAATTGCAAAATTAAAGCACACCACTGTGAACAGTTGTCAACTTACTCTCATGAGCAGTGACAGGAAATGATGACAAAGTGGAACACCTCCAAAATAGCAGAGCATTGCTATGGTGACTAACATTGCAGATGTTTAGATTATTTTGAATCACGATCACAGACAGTCAAAGAAGAGTTCAAATAATGTGTTTGCCATATGAATGCCAGTTATGTGACAAAGTGGGCAAAATCATGTGTATTATGCTAAATTTCTTTATTATTATGTTTTGTTTTTCCCACTTTTTGTATTGGTAGAATATGCACTGGCACCTTAAAGGCAACAACCATCCATCAGTTGCACAATGGATGACCACACAACTAACTACCTCAAATATATATATATTTTTTAAATAAAGTATGTTTCTATTGGGGCAGCACGGTGGCACAACTGGTAGAGCTGCTGACTCTCAACGAGCAGGTCCCTGGTTCAAAATCCCAGTCCGGGGGCCTTTCTGGTTGGAGTTTGCATGTTCTCTTCGTGCATGCGTGGGTTTTCTCCGGGTACTCCGGTTTCCTCCCACAGACCAAAAACATGAAAGGTAGGCTGATTGGTAACTCTAAATTGTCCCTGTGAGTGAGAGAGTGAATGGTGATGGACTTGCGACCTGTCCAAGTGTACCCCCCCACCCCACCCCTCGCACAGTGATGGCTGGACATGACCCCCGTGACCCAAAATGGAAGAAGCGGGTAAAGATAATGGATGGATGATTCTATTGGCTTGTGGAGACGTTGATGATGTCAAAAAGTAGAATAGGATCATGGGATAGGTTGTTCTTCACCTAAAATCAATTTAATCTCTGCACCACATTAATGTTGGATCAAGCCTTGCAGCTAAAATACCAAAGGTAGATAATAATGTGATCCATTCAATTACAGGTTGTGCAAATAGTATTTTTTCTAAATGGAACTAACAAAGAGGAAATAATGAATGTAGTAAAAAATCTTACAGACAAGAGATCAAAAGACTGGGTGGACATGGATATGATGTTTTATAAAAGACATAATGAGCCATGTTATTGAGCCGTTTACATATATATGTAATTTATCATTTTCAACAGGAATATTTCCAGATAATATGAAAGTAGCTAAGGTAGTTCCTCTTTTTAAAAATGGTGATAAATGTGTGTTCAACAATTATAGACCTATATCCTTGTTACCACAGTTTTCAAAAATTCTTGAAAAACTATTTGTGAACAGACTAGATCAATTTATAGATAAACAAAATATTCTAAGCAACAGTCAGTATGGGTTTAGAGCAAAAAACTCTACATCAATGGCTCTCATGGAATTAATGGAACAAATAACTACTGCTGTCGATCAAAAACAATATTGTATCAGTATTTTTGTTGATTTAAAAAAAGCATTTGATACTATTGATCACACCATTCTCCTTGAAAAATTGAACAAATATGGTATTAGAGGACCAGCATTACAGTGGGTATCTAGCTACTTGAAAGATAGGAAACAATTTGTACAAATAAATGATGTAAGATCTGACCTCTGTAATATCACATGTGGAGTTCCCCAAGGCTCTGTACTTGGACCAAAGCTATTTATTTTATATGTGAATGACTTGGTAAATGTGTCAGGACTCCTTAAATGTGTACTTTTTGCTGATGATACCACATTTTTCTGTTTAGGTGAAGATATAGAACAAATGTTGGAATTGATAAAGACAGAATTTGTCAAGATACAAACTTGGTTTAAAATAAATAAATTATCATTAAATCTAGAAAAAACTAATTACATGATATTCAGTAATAAAAAGAAAACTGTTGATGTTCCACTCAAAATTGAGGGTGTTGAGATTTGTAGAGTGAATGAGGTGAAGTTTTTGGGTGTCATTATTGATGACAAACTGACATGGAAACAACACATAAATTCTGTAAGAATAAAAATAGCTAAATCGATTGCAGTACTGTACAAAGTCAGAGACCTATTGAATGATAAAGCTCTGTATTTGTTGTATAACACAATCATTGTTCCACACTTAATCTATTGTATTGATGTTTGGGGGAATGCGTGTAAAACAATCACAAAGCCTATTTTTGTATTACAGAAAAGAGCTGTAAGAATTATCACTAGAAAACATTACCGTCATCCATCAAGTACATTATTTTATCAACTGAAGTTATTGAAGTTCCATGATTTGGTAGACTATAATATTTTATCAGTTATGTATAGGGCTCAAAATAATGCATTACCTTTAAATATCCAAATGCATTTTGTTAAAAGACAAAGTTGTTATAATCTTAAGGGGACAGAGATGTTTGTAAAACCACAATTCAGAACTAGTTTGAAGGGACGTTCTACCTCAATCCAGGGAATTAGATTATGGAATGGCTTGGAGAATGTAGTTAAAAATGCCAAGTCAATGTTTACATTTAAGAAAATGATCAAAACGAATGTGTTAAAAAATATATATGAAATAGCGTAATGTGTATTGTATTAGTTAGAAAATTAGAAAGAGTTAGTCATTTTGTACTGTTGGTTGAAGATTATTATTGTTTAATCTGATTGTTCGAAAAAAGGGGCAGATATAATAAGATTTATTCTTCTTTCTGCTACCTTTCATTTTTTTATATTTTGTACATTATCATTTATGGGATTGTCTTGTATTGTTTCTTTTGTAAAAAAAAAGAACAAATTCAATAAACATAAACAAACATAAACATAAACATTGCTGATAGTCTTACAAATCTAGATGTATGTTCATCCCAACTCGTTAATGTGAGAATTTTATGGATTCTTACTGCTTACAAACCAAAACGTGTTAAATGTTTAAGAATTAAATCTAAAGGCTTATTTACCTCAGCAAGATTAGATAGAGTTTAACTTTCTAGGTATTAATGCCAATTTAATTGTGTCCAAACAGTAAGATCTTTGTTTCAAGTTTTTTTCGTCTTATGTCTAATCATGTGCACAACTGTTTTTATTTTGATGAGTTTGTGTGATGACATTAAGGTGTTTATTTATAAATTTAAAAAATACAATTTTTAGTTAAGCCAAAGCTAAAAGTTACTTTTGCTCACGATGTGCAAAAAATATGGTTGTTATATAAGGTAAGGTACCTTGTCAGCTTATCTGGTAGCATGAGTTACTTCTCACACATCGTAATATCACACCATAAATGTGTTTTTATCCTGGAAAACTGTAACTCTTAAATGATAAATCAGATCATTTGATGTGAGGTTCTGTGGAAAGGTTATCAGCAATGAATATCTTACCTGTTGTCGATAGCTTATTGACCATCCTCAGTTAGAGAAATATATTGAAACTGTGACAGTATCGATAAACTAGGTTTGAGCACGACCAAGACCAGTGCACTTAACATTTCCTTACTTGGTTATTTCCTCTAGAACAATGCTATTTGTCAGATTAAATAGTAATAGGTGAAACTAGCTGTAGCACTTCCTGTGGAGCTCGTGGAACTTCCTGCTGGAACATCACCACATATCCAACAAGAATAAAATATTCTGTATTTTTCACCATATAAGTTGCAGTTTTTTGCATAATTTGCATGCCCTGCAACTTATATGCCAAAGTGATGTATTTATGGATTTTTCCCATTTATAAACCAAATTTTGGCTGAAATATGACCTTTTATTCATTCTGACAGAAAATATTGAACACTACCATTTTCAGCCGCTAGATGGCAGTCGAGTAGTATGGCATGACGTATCATGTAATAGATAAAAGTGGCTATTAATGACACAATCGGCTTACCATAGCCTGCCATAGTCGTCTGCCTGGAGCAACCGTCAAATCAACTTAATTTTGCTGCTCCGCCCCGACAAAATGCAGCTAATTTGACCACTGAAGTGCATTTATTAAGTAAAATTTCAACCGAGACACACCTTTACTATAATGTCGAGCAAACAAATAATTGTTTTTAAGTGTTAATCCTGTTAAATTCTTACTAAAGTCCTCCCGTGCATGCCCCCACAGCCGCCATTTGACAGCCAACTGATTTTTGGCGCAACACCAACCCATATTTCCGGGTTGTCAGCGGTAACGCATAACAAACGTGATGCATCAGCAGTGGCACATGATAGATGCAACATATATGGCGAAGCAACATATTTATGGATTTTTCCACTTTATTAGGCATATTTGGACTGATGCAACTAGGGCGGTGCGATGGGAACAGGACAATACGGTAATAACGGATCATAAAATAGTGATTGCATGAACCACTGTGATATATTTGCAATTGGAGGTTGCAAGATGTCAGCAATCCACTTCATTCTTGTTCTTGGTGTAGTCACTGGATCATCAATTTGGTCAACTGTTTCTCAAAACTGATACTGTTTACAACAGGTAATAGAGTATTTCTTCACAACTTTTCCATAGAACCTCACTTTATCGGAGCTATCACTTCCATAACAAAACAACTATGTATCAGAGAATATTGAGTTGAGAATGTAATTCTGTTAAACAAATTAAAAGAAGTAAAGTTAATTTGATACCACTGACCACAAGTGGCACTGCATAGAACAAGTGGTGTTTAAACACTGATGAAAACATCTGAATAGGAACATTTGGATGTTTTTCCCTATTACCATATGAAATATCCATACATGTATGCATACATACTGACACCCCCCACACTGAAATAGTGGAAAAGCAAAACATGAACTGTTAAACAGCCACTAAACATTTCTACATCAGTTTGTGCTTGTTTGTAAGTTTGAATCCCCATGTATTTTTACATCAGCTCCATTCTGACTTTTGAGTGCTCCAGTGAAACAAATCATGTTCACAACGAGGCACCCAACAAGTACGGTCCCCCGCTGGAAGATCCATTCAGACATGTTCGACAACACCTGCTGGTTTCGTGTTCTGCTCTCTCCTATACTCCTCGTCTCCCACTTTCTCTGTTTCTGCCCGCCGCGACTTAGTTTTCTTCCTTTTCTGCTGTCCACTCTTGCTTTTATTCTGCCATTTTCTGCCACTTTGGTCCACAAAAGAGGGACCGTAATGCAATCTCTCCCCCTCTCCGTCCCCTGCTGCGAGGGAGAGTAGCTTGGCCTATGTGCCGGGCCGACAGGGGGGGAGGAGGGGGGAAGAGATGGGGTCAAGGTGAGCTCTAATACACTATTGATCCGCCCCAATTGAAAACCTGATGGAAATTTTACCCCCCTCCCCTCTTTTCCTCCTCATCCTTCCCTCGCCCCCTGTTTTTCTCTCACCCTCCTTGTTTCATCTAACGCACTCTCTCCCTTCCTATCTCCCACTTGCCTCTTCCCTTATGTCTTTTTTCCTTTCCTGTGTGATTCCTCCCTGGTGTCTGGAGTCTTCCTCTTTTTCAGTGTCTGTTCCCGTTCACTCCAATCTGTTTTCTCTCCCAGCTGAACGTCTCTTTCAACCGACTACAGTACTCTTCCTCCCCTGCTATCTATCTCTACATCGAGGGCCACTCTGCCTCCATGTCTTTTAAACTGTGCCTCTAATCATTTCCTTTCTTCTTTTTCCATTCCTTTTGGTCTCGCCCTCTCCCCGTTTCCCAAGTCTGTTCCTCTCCTCCAACCCCCCTTGTTACCCCACCCCTCCCCACCGGTTCTCTCTGAGTGTGCATCAGATGGTCCATTTCTCTCTAACCCAGTGCATATTGATCCCTATGGCAGTAGCATGCAGGGCGAGAGCTGCGAGGACCTCTGCTACAGTGTATTAAACGCCACAAACGCTTTGGACGTGGGGCCTGAGACACGCCTCCCCCCCCACACCACCCCCCACACGGCAGGGCCCTGTCAATAGCTGCTCCCTCCTGTCAACAGCAGCCAAATGGCCTCTCAATCTGAGGCTCGTGATGAGCTACAGAAACGGCGCTGCAATACGTGCGCCTTGAAAAATAGGAGAGAATCTATAACAACGTGGAAAAAAAAACATTGGACGCGAAAGCCTTTCCAGTCAATAAGAGCAAAACGGTTTAAACAATAAGCATTCAGCTTCGATGCAAGTCAATCAAAATCACGTAAAGCCACTTCCATCTAGAAGTCAAAACTGTTGCCAACAGAATCTATGACCTCGGCTATCAATTTGCTCCATTCTTAGCCCTAACAAGCTTTGTAATAACACGCTGTTGTGCCGCGGTTATGCGGAGCGGCAATTACGCTCGTAGCTGAGGGTGCTGCACTATTCAAGAAGCAACATCAAACAAAAGAGGAGCAAACATCGGGGGGGGGGGGGTGAACAATAGAGATGGCAGCAACACAAGTAAACCTTTTGCAGCTACCCATTACTTTCCCACTTAACAAGACACAGCATCTCTCCCTCTCGCCGGCTCTATGCAGAGTTGGCCGCCGTCGCCGCACTGCTTGAGCGCGAGATAAATGGAGGGAGCGTGTGCACGTGCTCGTTTGATTTATGTACTGTTGTGTACGTGTCAGACGCCCCAGCTATCGGGACCACCATCTCTCAATAGACACAGAGATGCTACAGCAGTGGAGGGACCCCTCTGTCGACCCCGTGACCTCCGATACACGTCGGGAACAACAGAGCAGGGATGTGTTGCAGAAGAAGAAGAAGAAGAGGAGCAGGGAAGCTCTTTGTCGCTTCGGTTATTTTTGTGTTTCGCTCAAACGTTTGTCGAGTTTAGTTTCTGGGTTTTGTGCAGAACGACGCTCACTGTCTGGTTGGACGAGGGAAGCGGCAGCTTAAATTTCCCCCTAAACTCACTTTTCAAACTTCAGTCGCGGGATTAATCTCACTGACAGACGACTGGAAGAAAACAAAGGCGGGAGCTGCTTCTGTATCATTTTATGAAATAATAAAATAAAAAGAGTTCATGCACGTGTACAAATATCTAACTTTACAGCTGGAGCACAGATTGAAATAATCCATGTAACTTTCTGTTGGAGTTAAAAAGTACCGGTTCTAATTTGCCAGGCATTTCCGACTTCACACACCTGTTTTTTTCTCTTTCAATCACTCCATCCTTGTCTCCCTCCATGTCTCCCACCAAATCACGCCACCCCCCCCTCCTCCCCTCCTGATCTCTTCAGCCTCTCCATCTATTTCTTTCTCTGTAGGAAGGAATCAGTCTCACCTTAATTGCGCTTAAATCGGATTAATGACTGACCGGGGACAACTTGACTTAATCTCTCTTCTAGTACCGGTAAATCTCTTCCTTTCCCTTCTTCTCGTACATCACTCTTATACATTCTGCACCCCTTTCTTTAGCTTGTGTCCCCTGGTTTTCTCTCTTCAGTGATTTCTCCCTCTTTGTCACCTTCTCTGTCCAACGTCATCTTCCTTTTCTCATTCGTTTCATGGCTTATGAGACAAACTCTGTTGCTCTTCGTCTCTCCATTTCTCTTCATAATTTCTCTCGCATGCATCTCGTGACGTCGTCATGTCGAGACCTCCTTTGCTTGGCTGTCTCCACTCTTGTTTGAGTCTGTGTCGGTCTTTAGACAAAGTACAAGGTGAGCTGCTTGCAGAGTTTCGTGCACGCGTTAGAAGATGTCGATGCGGTCCTGTCATTGCCTCCTAAGTGCTTTGGCAATACTACGGATCTGCTGTCATGCCCGCTCAGCTAATCTCAATCGAATTAAATTGAACTTGCATTGAGATGGCGATGAAGGACACGAGCATCTTGTATGAGCGCACAAAAAGCTCAATCTTTTATGAACACACAAGTTCAGGACAACAGCTTTGACGAGAGTGTTATTTTGTTCCACAACCAGCTGACTATAAAACAGATTCATGTCACACTGAGGTGATCTTTGTTAAGGGTTCAGGGCACGGAAAGTGTGCCACCTTTCAAACCCCTGCAGCTTCAAAAAAAAAAAAAAAATGAGGGAAAGAAAAAGGCCAGCCTTGTGGACAAAAGCTCATTTTCCTCATGGTTGCACACTGCTGCAGGCGGGCTAACATGCCACAGGAGAATTCAAGCACTCATACACCTTTGTTTTCCTCAGGTTTTTCTCAACTTTACACACGGTGTCAAAGCCATAACTAAGACCGAAGCAGGAGCTTCATGTCAGCCCAGAAGGCACATTGGCCTATCCAAAGGCGAAGTCAGTGATCTGAGAGACGCGGAGTCGCCCGGTGCTTTTGAACGTGACAGACGAAAGCAGGAAGCTGTCATTTCTCCAAACGTGTTCCAGTTTTGCTCGGAGTCACTTTGCTTTTTTTTTCTTTCTTTCATTCCTCCCTACCCACCAACAAACAGCCCTCCCTCTGGCTCTCTGCATGCCCATCTGCTTACCAGCTCTCCCGGGCTCGTCCTCTCTCACTCGTCTCCTCTCTGAGCAGCCAGGATTAAGCATTTATCTCGGTGGTCCTCCTTTCGGCTCTAAACGCCCGTGAGGATGATAAGAGTCGCTGGGATTTGTCAAATTGTGAACCATTGATTAACTGACCTTTCACGCCTGCGAGTCTTTCAGCCACTCCACTAAGTGCCGACAGGCCAGATGGAGAGATAGATGGAGACATGTGGCTGTTATTATTGTGTACAAGTTAGTAGTTACAGGTGTGGTGGGAGACGACAGGAGGGACAGCGAGGGGTGGGGGTTACAGGGGTGGCGGAAAGGGACTGCTGGGATTTCACACTAGCCCTGTTTCCATCCATTTTCATTTCGAATTTTGAGCTACCTCGCAAATATGTAAATACAAATTAATGCAGATCAGAAGTGTTTCCATCTACTGGCTTGAAGCGCTTTTTCCAAGCCGCGCACAGCGTCATTACGTCAGACGTCAGCGTCATTACGTCAGACGTCAGCACTGCGCATGTCTACAGTAGACCAGAGAGTAAACAGGAAGTAGCGGTTGAAAACAGAACCCGGTCACACATCTCGTCAAAATGGGGAGAATATTTCAGGTACGTGTTGCTATCGGGCGAGTTGTATTTATTCTGTCATGCCAACTAGTTTTAGCGAGTTACATGTTGTCCGGAGCGGAAACAGCTGATCAGTCACGTGACGTGAATGTGCGCTACGGCAGCACGAGTCGGCAAATGTGTTTCCATCTGTCGTTTTGCGCAGCTGCTCGGTTTCGCAGCTCCCAAAAACCACCTCAAGCGAGCGTATAAACTTTTTGGCGAATTTCAGGAAGTAACTTCGTATTTTGCCGTTTCCATTAAGCTTTTCTGCTGCGATACTTCAAAATGCGCACCTAGAAACCTTGATGGAAACACGGCTACTGTTTACCAGGACTGAGTTAAAAAAGAAGACGCGTTTCAAGGTGCGGGTGAACTGAGAGGGCATAGAGGAGTCAAAGGAGGCGGCATTGTGGAAAATATTAAATGTGGTCAGAAATAATGACATTAATAATCTGCAGACAAATCACTTTTTCAGAAAAGTTTCAAGTTCAAAATAGAGTAACAAAATAATCATGTGTTTGTTGCCTTTATGTGTTAGAAGATTAGATGACTAAAATGTTAAAAAACAAAAATTATTTAAACTCTCTCTCTAAAAAAAAGAAGTATTTTCGAACGCTCACATTGAGGAATCAACTAAACTGAAAAACACTAAAATTCAATCTGCAAAATATGAACAAATATTATTCACAACTGGTGCACAGTTTGAGAGAGAGAGAGAAAAAAAACTAGATGGAGAACGGATGAAAAAGTTCACGCACCTGGACCTCCGCGTCGCCCCGCCTCAGAGAAGCACCTGAGGCCGAAGCCCAGCACCGTCTCCCGGACTGGACCCGAGCGTGTTCCGCCGCTGCGGCTGGTTCCGGTCCCGGATGGTGAAGGAGGTAACGGCCGGGGGAGGGGGTGGGGGAGGCGGCGCTATGTGGCACAGCACGGAGGAGGTGTCACTAAAGTAAAGACATATCACAAATACTATTTGTTATTGCCACTCATTTGGCACGTGGCTTTTTATAATCTGGCGTGG
>JBBPBX010004152.1:0-24580 GCA_038048925.1 Garcialebias charrua | reverse complement strand
CGCGCGCGTGATTTGCGTCTGAAGTGAAAATTAAAGTTGTTTTAGTTCTACAGAGGAGTCAGCTCGGCGATGGAAAAGATGTTGAGCGCACTTTTTTTTCAGGTGACAGCACATAAAAAAAGAGCATTTTAGGGAAATATAAATAAAATAAAAAATAAAATAAATAATAATAATTTAATGCGTCTGTCGCATCAACCAGAAGTTGCTTTTTCCGAACTTGCTGAAATGGGAAAATGTTAAATCTTTTAAACTAAGCGTCATAAAAACATATGCAACATGAGAAAGCTCAATACCTCCTGGAAAAATGGTGGCAACACGAAAGGAACTGACAGATGGAAGAAAATAACGTTTTCTTATTTTTTCATGTTGTATTAATGAAAGGGATTAGACGAAAAAAATACACGTGACTACTAAAAAAACTAAAAGAGGCATTAAAGTTTTGAAAATACCTTAAAATGTGAAAAAAAATAATAATAAAAAAAAAACACGATGACAAAAGTGTTAAAAATAAAGTTTAATTTTATTAACCAAATTGCTTCCATGGCCCTTATTCATTACATTGAATGTTATTATTATTAATCAAAATTTCTATTTTATTGTTATTATTATTACTCTAACTCACATTTGTCATTTCATATAGATTTAACTGTTTTTGTGAAAATAAGAAACATTTTGATGAAATATTCCGAACCAGATTTTTATGAGTTTTGTTAATTGCTTGCCATATATAATAATAATAATAATAACAATAATCATAATAATAATAACAATAACAATAACAATAACAACAATAATAATAATAATTATTATTATTATTGTTGTTGTTGTTTATTATTATTATTTACCAGGTTTGAATTCAGAGGAAAAGGTTTGTACACCACCTGCAAGATATTTGTTGTAATATTTCCTTTAGTGTGGGACAAACCTCCTCCAGCTCCCTGACAGCAGAGAGAAGATGAGGAGGCCCGAGAGGAGCAGCTCCAAACTCACGACCCAGTCCCATTAGACAGCTTCAAGTTTATGGCCGAGGAGGCTCAACATGTTGGCCTAAAAGTCCCCAAACACCAAAACAGACAGAGCGACGCGTCTGACAGCAGAGCAGAGGCACCAGGAGGGATTGTAAATGTCAAAATATATATATTTAAAAATATATATATATTTAATCTCAAAATGAGTTCAAATGAGGCCACAACAAATCAACATTTAAAACAATTAATTTGCTCATCTTATATTATTTTTATTTATTATTATTGTTATTTATTATTATTATTATTATTGTTGTTGTTTTGTTTTGTTTTGTTTTGTTATTATTATTATTATTATTATTATTATTATTGTTTTGCTATTATTATTTTTAATAATAATAATAATAATAATAATAATAATAATAATAATAATAATAATAATAATAATAATAATAATAATAATAATAATAATAATTGAATTAGGCCTGCCTCTCATGTGGAAAATAAACAAATTAATTGAACTCTTCCTCATTCGTATCTCTTGATTTTTATGTCACATGCACACGCTCGGGCATGCACACGCTGTACAAACTTTGTTGTTTGTTTTTATGTTCACAAGTCAGCTGCGAAAATCCAACGCTGGACAATAAATAAATAAGTAAACAAACAAATAAGTAAATAATTAAATAAATAGAAGCTGGTCTTTGACTGGATCCATTGATCGATCTCTTAATCTGCTATAGTTACATGCACGTATTGATTTACAAACACTGTTTATCTGGAAATACTGGCGCAAATAATTGATGAAGCGCACCCAACACGCGCATAAGTATGCATCAAAAGTGGCGAGGGCGCAAACACCTTAAAGAAGAAGAAGGAAAAAGACAACAACAACAACACAAGAAGCATGTGAGATTAAATAAAGATTATTCCAGAATTGAAAGCTCGACCTCGCGCTGTATCGATGCGCTCACTTCTGAAACAAACTCCCATGCGAGTGTGGAGGGAAAAACAAAACACCCGGCTTCACTTTCACTGGAATAAACTTCAGCATGTTTTCCTTTGATGAAGACGCACATTGACAGATGATCACAGAAAGCCCAGATTTTTTTTTTCTATCAAAAAAATAAAACGAATATGAACGCATAAATTTGGAAGGTTGTTGGAAACAGCTTGCAAAAAGTTTGTTTCTTGAATCACAAGAGGATAAACTTGATTCTAATTGACGGCTTAAAAATTAAAGCAACTACAAAACTGATCAATTTCAAGGCAAAATCAAATAGCATGCACTCATGACTCAGATGGAGCAGAAGCTCTCCAAAAAAAAAGAAAGCAGGCCTAATTTATGCCAAACATCTTAAGCAAATCAAACGAGCACATAAACAGAGGAGGGGAGGGCAGGGGGGGGTGTGGGGGTGAGATGTCTCGTGCAGCTCACCGCGTGGATGCCTGTTTAATTGACTGATTGATGCGGCGGCGCGCAGGTGAGAGCCGGACGCCCTAACAAATGGAGACATTTAAAGGCTAATCCGGGCCAAGGAAGACAGCTGAACACACAGGTGAGAGACTTTCACAGCTGCTCACGCTCCGTGACAAGTCCACTATTAAGCAACTCCCATAGTGCGCGCGCAAATCAGCAACTTTCCCAATGTTTCGCCCAAAAGGATTCCCCCCCGGCGAATGCGTAATTACGCACGGTCCAAACTTTTGCGCCGAGACTCGTTGTGTAAAACAGGCGAGAAAACACGTTGTTCAATCCTGAAATCATCACGATATCATCACCAGGACAAACTTTGGAGCGCACTCACTCACTGAAGCGCACCGGCAACTTTTTCACCTCTGGATGAAAAAAAACATAAAAAAAAAAACCACAAATTTTAAAAAAGGAAAGAAAACCAACAACGCTTTTTAAGAAAAAAAAGCGCGCCAGATGTACATTTAAATGTGCAAACAAATCAACATACCTTCAGATTTGTTTTTTAGGGAAGTGATGTTCTCACCAGCTGAAGCGCGCGCACGGTCAATCCAAACGCGTTCACTCCGAAGGCGCGCGGAGGCAACGACAGCGCAACCAGCAACCTGAACCCAGGGAGGAGAGCGGGAGGAGGAGGAGGTGTGTATCGCTCTCTCGCTCTCTCTCTCTCTCTCTCTCCCAGTCAGTTTCTCCCTCTCTTCGTGTGTGTGTGTGTGTGTGTGTGTGTGTGTGAGTAGTTAATTAGTAAATCCCCATTCGCTGTGCCTCGGGTCGGTTTGTTTTCCCCGGTCGACAAGCCGAGAGGAAAGAGAATTTGAAGTAGGATTCGACCCGTTTCCGCTCCTGTGTCTCATATATGAGGTTTGTGCAGCGCGCGTGAGTGCGCATGCAGCGCGTTGGTGTGTTTGCGACTGTGCGTTTCTTTCCTCTGTTTCCTGCAGCTCCAACCTGCACTGAGCATCACCAACAAACCCGGCACTGAAAAGTTCCACTTCCCAAATCGACCAATGACTGGGATTTTATTTCTTCCTGTGGCACAAACACCTCAGAGTCTGAAAACCCAAGTCTGAAAGAGTTCAAATGACTCCCTGAATCTTCTGCTTCCATGATTATAAAAGAAGTGGCTTCCTGTCAACATCTTCTCTGCTGCCCCTAAACCCACATCAAAACTGAAGCCTGCTTTGCCCCATTAAATCGACCCTGCCATTAACAAACTTTAATTATTTAATTGATTCCCAATCAGCTAATTAATAATCAATTAAGTAAACCAGTGGAACTCGCTTGAGTGTAGAGAGAGTCTATGACAGGGAGTCAGAGGGGAGAGATCGAAAGAGGGAGCTGAAGAAGGAAGGGATGGCATGCTGTATGCAATTTTCTCCACATCTAACATCACAGGTTGGAAAAAGACTTTTGACATTTTACAAAACTGATGCTAAGAATGGCTGTCAGCATCAGAGTCAGAGATTCTTTATTGTCATTCGCACCACATGTGGTACATGTGATGGAACGAGATTGTGTACACAGGCTCAGTTACATCCAACAATAAAATGTAAGAGAAGAACAGTAATAACATCTAAGATAAGAACTAAGAAAAACATAAACAAAAAATACACTAAGCACTATAGCAGAAAAACATTACTCCAAACAGCAGCACGAACATGAGTCTGTATGAGCAGATGGGCACGAATGAACACAGCAACATGAAACAGATCAGCAGCAACATGAAACAGATCAGCAGCAACATGAAACAGATCAGCAGCAACATGATGTGATATTTCACAGTGATTATTCTGGTTATTTATTCATGAGTCTAACAGCCTCAGGGTAGAAGCTGTTCCTCAGTCTAGTGGTTCTACACTTAATGCCTCAGCCTCCTTCCTGAGGGGAGTGGGGCAAAAAGTGTGTGTGCTGGGTGAGTGGGGTCTTTCATGATGCAGGTAGCCCTCTTCCTGCATCTGGAGGTGTAGATGTTTGTGATAGTGGGGAGACTGACTCCAACAGACTTCTGTGCAGCCTTCACCACTCTCTGTAGAGCTTTTCTTTCTGCAGCTGTGCAGCCTCCACACGTTGATGCTGGAGCACAGGATGAGCATAAGATGAGAAGAAGNNNTAGTGGGTATACTCCGTATGCCTGAATATCACATAGACTACACCACTGCAAACAACTTAAAATTCGTAGACAAAGTATTTGGTGTTGATTTGTTGCATTTATTTTTAAGTTGAGTGTAGTTTAGTTTGTTAGTTAGTTAGTACCGTTGTGCCCAAAGTTGCAACATGTAGTCAACACAAATGATCAGCTGTTGATTTGTGTGAAAAGACTGATTGGTTTTAAAAACATGATTCAAACCAACAAAACACGGTTCGAATGAAACTTCCCGACATGCTCAGTGTGAAACACACACCATCACGTTCACACAACGGGTGCACCTCTTTATCGCCCTCTAGCGGTGACTTCTGATTTCAGCCTTTCATCACTGCTTGTTGACCCCCTGAACTTGTTCCGCCACCTGCTCTCGAATCCTTGCCCCCATGTGTGGACTCACAAAACTGAACTCACAGTGCATGTGCTCATCTGTTTATTTTTCTCGTTTTTTGTTTGTTTGTTTATGTTTTTGGATGGAGTCCTATATACTTGTATGAGTTTTGATCAAGGAAAATCAGACACAGTAGCAGATGAAAGCTTTGCCAATACTGTACTCCGAGTCCCCTGAGGACTGTGGCAATATTGATGCGAACATCACTGTGCGTGTTTGCTGCTGTCAGGGCTTCAGCATCTGAACTGTTTGGGTTTCAGCTATTTAAAGTCTGAAACTAATAAAACATAATCTCAGGCCAATTTTATGTCTGCTGCTGTGGTTTGTTGTCCACGCTGATCTCTGCCCAGCAGCTGGAGCGTCTGAGCCTCTGACACCTGGGAGGTATGTGTGACAGAGTGGGGAGGCGCTGCAAGAGGATGAAAAACTGACCTATCACATCCCCATCGACTGAGTTAATTAATATAAGTAGAGCAGGGGATTGCGAGCTCACTTTTCACTGTATGGATTTGCTGTCTCCTTACATTTGGTATGTTTTATGTCTGTTCAATGCAAACTCAATGTGTTCCATCCTGCGGCACAATCATGACAGCTCATTTTGGGACGTGAGCTGTTTTGATGGGGCAGATTTTAATTGTGGCACTACAAAAGTGGGGGGTGCTCGGTGTGAGTGACTGATATGAAACCTAACGTGAATGGATGTCACATTGAAGCAGGGAGAGCTGTTAAAGGGCTCGTTGGTATATTTCAACTTGGGGGTTATACTTGCTGCTCTCTTTTGGGCGGACAAAACTAAACGTTTGAGCAGATTCAATTGAAATCAGACAAATGAGGATAGACGGGACAAGGGATTCCTCATACACTCTTAAAACACTTTCTTCTTTTTTTGAGGCGGGAGAGACAAGAGAAGAAAGTGTTTGTATGTGAGCGTGGGTAAGTGGTGTCAGCGGTGGTGGGAGGGGGACAAAAGCTGGACAGACAAGAAGACAGGCAGTAGAAGGTGGGAAACGGAGAGAAAAGGAAGGGAAAGAGAGCAAGAAAGAGCTCCACTGCCTAGTCTTAATCTGAGCTGTTCTGATCAATAGCCCATTTCCCATTGTTGCCAGAGCTGTTCGATCGCTACACCACGGAATTAACACACCCACTTTAATCTAGGGGGAGAGCTGGGAGAGGAGGGGGAAGGGAAAAAGAGGGGAAGAAGGGGGTTCAAGGGTGCGAGTGGGGAGCAGCTGTGGAGGCATTCTCAAATGAAATCAAATCTAATTGTTATCACTGTAGCTGCTGCACTTATTATTACCACTGGTACAATTATCCAAAGACCATATAGCTCGTTTCTTCGTCTTTTCCTCATACTTGAGGTGTAAACTGGACGTAAATAGTCCAAAGAACTGGTTATTTGTTTCATTTATCCTGCTGTAGATTAGATTGGGCCTGGAGGTTGGGTGACGAGGTCGCCAGCAGCTCAGGAACAAGAATGAGGACTGTGGTCAGGAACACTGCAGCCGATGTACTCTGACATCTTGGCGTTTCCGTTCAGGTGAACAGTTTCAAACAGAATTCCAATATGTGAAGGTATTATATTACAAGGGTAAGTACTGTATGTTATAATCATTTGTTAATCCTTACGTGACATCATCTGTGTTATGTTAAAACCCCACAAACAGAAAATACAAAAGGCACGTCAGCACACTTTAGTGCATATTTGCCTTTTCCGCTTCAGATTTCTTGATGATATTTGAACATCTCACAGTGCCTTCCTTAATTGCCACAAATGTACTTTTTGTCTGTGCAAGCACAAACTGAGGCACATCTGACATCAAAACATAATAAAATGTGTATCTCGCAGTGGTGGAATGCAACGAAGTACAAGTACTTTGTTACTGTACTTAAGTACTTTTTTTCATGTATCTGTACCTTAAAGGAGAAATGAAAAGTGTTTTTAAGCTAATAGTAGTCTAATGAAAAGCATAAAATAAGCTTGTTGAGAAAATTTCACAAGTCAAAAATGTCATCCTAACTCAAATTTAGACTTTGCAAAGTGAAAAAATTCTCATCTGGTGTTTTTGACCCCCCTCCCTCTGCTTGCTCTCCGTCCCCTGAATATGACATAGGCAGTGCAATGGTCGTCCCTCATACAGTAATATTAGTGTGTGTATCTAGTATTTTTTCAACTTTCATCATTTTGTAAACCGCCCCCTAGCTTATAGACTGTAGTTATGTTATCATTCACAAGAGTTTGTATATATTTTTTTGTTTATGTAGTGTTTTGTAGTTCTGTTTGTGTTAATAAAAAAAAAATCTAGTAGTGGACAAAAAGGTTTCAGTGTGTAGCAATTAGGGATGCAGCAAAAAAAATCTATTTTTTAAAGAATCAAGATTCTTAGTCCTGGCGATTCAGAATCGATTCTAAAAGCCCCAAAATAGATTTTAAAACTTTTTTAAAATTTTATATTGTATTTTTACCGCTCCTGTGCATTCGGCCGCTGTAGAATTTTGGCCGTGTAGGGCCACCGTAGTTAGTTAGCCAGGCAGCTCCCAATGGAGCCTGCTAGCAAGGAGGGAGACCCTGCATGTTTCAACTTGCTCCTTCATCTTTAAAAATCATTTTAGATCCTACTATGTTCTGTGGAATACAGAGCTTAACAAGACATTGGTAACTGTTTCAGGACATTTTCAACACCCCCACTTCCATGTTAGCATACGGCGCTAGCATGCTAACGTTAGCATACGGCGCTAGCATGCTAACGTTAGCATGCGAAGGCTATTCGTATTTCCAGGATAGAAATGCCCATTAATGCACTAAATCACCAAACTGTTTTTGACAAACTAAAGTGATATCCTTCAGATTCAAAAAAGTCTTCTGCTTCCATTTTAAATGACAGACAAGAGGACAGTAATGATGGGTTTATAGCTTCAGTGTTATTGTAAGATAGCAAAGGAGGTCTTAATTGTGTCATAAAAGTGCGTCCAGAAAATTACTACAGAAATCACTGCACTTCGGCATGTAGCAGGAAAAATGTAAAAAAACTATTTCTTTAAGCTACTGACTTGAAAAAAGCATACTAAGTATGTTTATGTGTGTTGTTTACTATATGAAATTCTTGTTATATCGATTTTTTCAGATTTGATTACATTTCTCCTTTAAGTAGAGTTCAACGTGGGTAATTTCGACTTTTACTCCACTACATTTTACATGAAGTATTTGAACTTTGTATTGCACTACATTTCTATAATGCGTTGTGTTACAAGTTGCATTCCCGTTGCAATGTTTTGATTTGTTTGTTAGTTTCAAAGTAACCAATGGTGAGAGGGGAGTTGGTCCATTGAATCACTGCAAAGTGGGCAGGTAAAGTTAGACCCGCCTTCAGGAAGAGACGGGCCAATTAGTACAGTATAATGGTACATCCAGACCGAGCGCCTTTTCAACGGCAAAAAAGTGCGAAACGCCTCGAGGTTGACGCACTGGACCCCAGTGGTGTTCAAACCGGAACGTGAGCGGCGGCGTGGCGGCGGGGGGGGAGGAGTTAGCAGAGCTTAACTTGCTAAACGTGAAAAGTTCACAATTCAAAACTTACCCGATATCCCGACTTCCTCATTGGCACTCCGCCAGGCAAGGTCCTTTTTATTTCTCCTCCATACTTGAACACGACTTTGCGGGTTATTTCCGTGTCTCACAAACAATACGTCACACAGTTGCGCAACACCCGTCCCCTCGTTACCGCGTCACATAGCTGACTCCCCTCTCTCTCCTCCCCGACTCTCCCTGATTGGTTGACAGAGCGTTGAACGGCGAAATCTTCAGCATGTTCAAGGCGTGCTGTGGAGGCTGCCGCGGGCTCACGTGCACGGAAAACGACTTCCAAAACGCTCAACACGCACGTGACGCGACGCCCGACCCCTAGACGCTCCTGGAGGCGCGTCCCCCATTGACTTTGCATGTAAACCGGACACTCATGCAGCTCAAAACGCGTTCGGTCTGGATGTACCATAAACTTCACTGAGCTGGGTGCACCCACAGCACTACTAACACACCCAAAATGGATTCCACCTCGGAGTCAGCCAGAAGATATGCACCACCCCATGGCCTTATTGAAAAATGATTGAAAGATTATTGAAAGACTATTGAAAGACTATTGAAAGACTATTGAAAGATTATTGAAAGACTATTGAAAGACTATTGAAAGATTATTGAAATATTATTGAAAGACTATTGAAAGACTATTGAAAGACTGTTGAAAGACTATTGAAAGATTATTGAAAGACTATTGAAAGACTATTGAATGACTATTGAAAGATTATTGAAAGATTATTGAACGACTATTGAAAGACTATTGAAAGACTGTTGAAAGACTATTGAAATATTATCGAAAGTCTGTTGAAAGATTATTGAAAGATTATTGAAAGACTATTGAAAGACTATTGAAAGATTATTGAAAGATTATTGAAAGACTATTGAAAGAATATTGAAAGATTATTGAAAGATTATTAAAAGATTATTAAAAGATTATTAAAATACTATTGAAAGACTATATATATATTTTTTAATTAAATGTATTCATTCTACATCAGTGGGAGTGGTGGCGCAGAGGTTAAGAAGGTGAGCTTGTGATCGGAAGATCGCCGGTTCAAGCCCCGGTACCGACAACAGCAAAAAGATGTGGGTGGGACAGGTGAAGCGGTCACACCTGTCTCCACCCTCATCTGCCCCACTCTGGGCCCTTGAGCAAGGCCCTTAACCCACACCATCTGCTCCCCCGGGAACCCTAAATATCAGCTCTCTGCTCCACACAGAGAGCTGTGGTAGCCCGGTGGTCTGTGGTTGTGTCAGGAAGGGCATCCGGCGTAAAAACAATTGCCAAGTCTTCATGCGACTAGTTCGCTGTGGTGACCCCTAACGAAGGGAGAAGCCGAAAGAAAAAAAAAAAAAAAATATTCATTCTACATCAACATAAAAGAAAACAATGTATAAACATACAGTGTAAAATGTAAAAGACATAAAATGAAAGGTGGCAGAGAGAAGAAATAATCTTATAATATCTGCCCCTTTTTTCACAGTAACAAAATCAAACTCAATCCAAACAATCAATTCAAGCAATGTTTCTCAAGTAACAATAACAACAACAACAAACAAACAAACAAAAAACAACAACAACAACAACAACAACAAACAAAAAAAGACAAACCAAAAAAACAAACAACTTCGTTAATCAACTAGAAAGTTTCCTAATAAAATGGATTTAACTAAAGATTTTCATATTTTAATAACAACTTAGATTTGATCATCTTTTTAAACACAAGCATCGATCTAGCAAATTTAATATCGTTGTCTAAAGTGTTCCATAAATCAATTCCCTGTATCGAAACAGTCCGACTATTGAAAGACTATTGAAAGGCTATTGAAAGACTATTGAAAGATTATTGAAAGACTATTGAAAGACTATTGAAAGACTGTTGAAAGATTATTGAAATATTATTCAAAGACTATTGAAAGACTATTGAAAGACTATTGAAATACTATTGAAAGATTATTGAAAGATTATTAAAATACTATTGAAAGACTATTGAAAGACTATTAAAAGATTATTAAAAGACTATTGAAAGATTATTGAAAGATTATTGAAAGACTATTGAAAGACTATTGAAAGATTATTGAAAGACTATTGAAAGAATGTTGAAAGATTATTAAAAGATTATTAAAAGATTATTGAAAGACTATTGAAAGACTATTGAAAGATTATTGAAAGATTATTAAAAGACTATTGAAAGACTGTTGAAAGACTATTGAAAGATCATTGAAAGACTATTGAAAGACTGTTCAGTACAGCAAGACAGACTCTCTCTCCCAAAAGAGCCAGACTGGACTTAAAAACTTTGAAAACCAACTTATTTTGAACTTGAACAAGAAATTCTTGCTGCAATATTAAAATGTGTCAGTTCATTGGATGTTAGGAGACAAGAGATGTCTCCAAATGTTTCGACACTCAGGTCCAAGTTTTGAAAATGGTGTCAGGAAGTTAAAATATTGTTCACTATTGATCCATGGTTGACTAGACAGTATTTTAACTAGAGTTGATGACAAACTGGAGTTGAAATGGTCAGTGTCTGTTCCTTTGTTAGGTCTAATGCTCCTTTTTCAGGCAGACAACTTTTACTTAAATGTGTTTACTGCAGTTAAAATGACACATTGATTATGCTTTGTGTTAAATAAAAACGTTCAAAGGTATAATCATTCCTCTTTCTTATTTTGCTTAATGACATTTAACTCTGTATGTCATCCCTGAAATTCTGACACAGAATCACAAGTCCAAGTGTGAACTGTGTCACAGGGTAAACACAATAAAAACATGTATTATCTGCAGCATTGTTCATCAAAATGACTCAACACTATTAATGTAGTACAGAAAATATACATGCGATAGGCACACTTAATGGTATTGTAGACAGGTATTACATTCAGAAAGTACTTTTACATTTAATACTTAAAAGTATTTTTAAAAGAAAGTACTTACTTTTACTTAAGTAAAATGTTAATGTAGTTCTACTTTAACTAGAGTACATTTTTATCTGTTTATTTATACTTTTACTTACCGTTTCCACCACTGGTATCACGTGAATTAAAAAGAGATTTTAAATCTTTCCAGTGTAAAGCTGTTGCTTCCAATAAACGTGTACATGTCAATAGTCTCTATTCAAACAGTGTTTTCTAGAAAAATCAAATTACTACAAACTTTGCATCTGGACAGATTATTTTAACAACCAGTTTCGCTCGATGAACAATAGCCATTTCTATAATTCAATTGGAAATATCAAGTTGTAATAATTTTTTATGACTGACCAAAAAAATTAAAAAATCCATCCATTTTCTTTGACGGCTTGTTTCTTTTTAGGGTCTCATGGAGCTTGCACACAAATCCTGGGTTATTTTGCGCAAAGGACAAGGCACCCCTTTGGTTTCCAGTCAAAACACACTGAGACAAACAAGACAGACAGACAGCCATGCTTACACCTAGTGACAATTTTTATGAGCCACATGCCAGTTTCTGACAAAAACAAAAAACAAAACAAGATCATTATATGTCTCTGATGTGACTAAAAGGCTACATAACCTATTATTTCTATGACATTTTATTTAACTCAAACAGCAGCCTGACTTGTCATTTTCAGTAAAATAGCTATTTGTATATTTTTTGCAAAACATTTACAAGTAAAAAAATAAACATTTGATTTGTAATTTTTTTGTTTCAAGTGCAATACTTTACTGTACTTTACTTTACTTTACTTTACTGAGGAGAATATCTGTTAATGCACCATGTCATGGCTTGTGATTATATGTTGCCTCAATATGGGAAATGAACCAAGCTCAAAAAATAGGCCTGGTGTTTCATAACATAGACTGCAGGCAACAGTCACGGACCAAAAACAACCTATATGATGTAAAAAGTGTCACATGAGATGGGATCTGAAAGTGTAAAATTTGACATTGTTTTGCTTAAAACTTAGTTAAAAGATTAGAAAAAATATCCAAAGATCAAACAAACACCTGATAGGATGTCATGTCAAGAATGTCTGTGCTTTGTGCACAAATATCTACTTATGTTGGCTCCAGAGCGAGTCCGAGGCAGCTTGTACCCTGAAATATCAGTTTACCTCCAGATGAAATAGTGATTCATTTAAGTATGTGGAGTGGCTCTTATACAGTGATTCAAGCTCATGTCAATCATGGTGAAACTCACTTACATCAACAATGAAACTGTATTTTCAAGAACGGCTGAAGGCGCTTGGCAAGCAGCCTTTGGAGAGTGGCAGAAATCTGAGAAGAGCTGCATGACTAGAGTTTGTTCTTTAGGCTTGAACCTTTTGCCTTGCTATCCTATCAGGAACAAGTGCTCTACCTTCAGGTTGCAGCACCCCTGTCCAAGTTTGAGCATAAATCATGTTTATCGTATAAACCATATTGTTGGTCTGTGACATTTTGCACCTTTAAGATACTGGCGTGCATTTTCAAAGTGAAAGCCAAAGTCATTTCCCTTTCACAACAAAGCATTCACAGATTCACTTTTCCATTATTAAAGTGAATACTTGTGCAGTATAGCTGTTGAGTACTGAAGTCTACAGCTTTAGGTGTCGCCAAAGGAGTCTTTGCTCTGCACCGTCTACTGAGACGGCTCAAGGCAAAAGAACACGGCAGAGAAGATCTTCCCTGCCACCCAAGGCAACCGACCCAACTTTTCCTTCAATCCATTCTACTTATTCTAGTCCTTTTGAAGTCATTTAATAACAGAGCAATTTTCTCGTTAGCGTTTGGCTTTAATTGTGGGTAATTAAGCGTGCTCGAGCAGTATAGAGGGCTCTGTTCGGAGGACTGGGGCGAAATTAGCTGTATGTCAGCTGTGAAATATGGGGTTAAGTGGGAAACGGTGAAGGGAGAGGAGAGAGCTGGGGGGGGGTTCAGTGATTCCAAAACAGAGTTTGTACAGTCTGAAGGGAAAAGCTGCTTTGGGGAGTGGAAGATGGGAAGATGTTCTAAAAAAATTAATAAGGAGAAGCAACACAGGTTGTTTTCACAAAAATTAAATCAAAACTTAATTAGGCCGAAGGAGGTAGTTTTTACGACAGGAGCTGATGACACTAAGCAGCAGCTTGCACAAATTACACGTCATGACATAAACTGAACGTAAAGCATTCCAGTGATTTATAAAGCATTAAAGACAGAAAATCCTATTTTAAATAATGGACAAATGCAGACTAATTAGAGGAGAGAAAGGGGCATTCTCTGTTGTTTGTAGGAATTTTACCTGAACTCCAACACGTCAGGTTTAATTGACTGACATAGTTTGAACCTTCTGTACCAAAAGCCCATTTCACTAATTACTTCCTTTGAAACATCAAGACCTGAACACAAGTAAAACCCTGCGGTGGCTCTGTTCGTCCCAGAGTGGATTATAGACTTGACCGTTGATCGCTCTTTGCATCTGTTAATGTTTTCATTTTAACCCCTCAACAGCTGTAAACGTCTGCACGGTCATAAAGCGGATGAGGAATGATTTGAGTCATCGACTGTGCTGTCTAATGCTCAGCGGATTGGGACTAACTCTGCTATAGGCCCTTTACGAGTGCTTCAACCCCCTGTGGAACCATCCACGCCGGCTATAATGAACCTGTTGAAGCCTCTATAAATATTGGCTCCCACGCTTAGTGGTCGTTGAATAGCTCGGAAATAGACCACCGTTTACAAACAAGTGGCAGAACGATGGAAGTTGTGTAGCTAATACATAATCAATGCAGGGACACACCCTTGTAGCGGACTTTCTCGGAGCCGTACACCGGCTGAGGATATAATGTTTAGCATAAGCACAAAGCTGCCATATTGATTGACACATTATCATAGTCAATAAGAATGAATCTTTCTAGAAGAGGTCAAAATTGAAGGTATACTGGGAAGTGTACAAATTAAAATCAGCACCTGGCAGTGTTTCAGGGTTCTTTCCTCACGTTGATGCAAGTGGTAGTTTAGATGTGAGCTCAGATTCTTGTAAACAAAAAAAATCTCCATAAAACACAATAGTTCATAGTTTTCCTTCTATAAGTGGAGTTGAGTTAATGATGATCTTGATAATATGACAATTTAAATGTGTTACAGCACTAAAACATGCATTCAAAAACAGGATTCAGTTTATTTTTATTTAAACACAAAAATGCAAAAAATGATGTTGCTGTCTAACTGGTACCAGATTTTGCTTAATAATTATTACATTATATGCATACACTATTATTGTAAGTAATGTAATATTCATTTTTAATTTGTACATAAAATGTTTAAATGCCCAAATTTATATATGGAGCGACAGGTGGAAATGTTACTGTTCAGGATTTGTGATAATTTTTTTCTATTTATAACATTTTTATTTACAATATTTAAGTCTAAATTATTAACTTGTTCAAAAGTAGAGCTTATTATTTTTTATAAAATTAACAGAGTCCAAAAATGTTTTAAAAATGGGATTTTTAAAGCCGATTATTTACAATAAACCAATTAATGAAACTGTGGGCAATTTTCACATTGATATTTGCTTTTCACAAAAAAAAGCAGAAAAAAAAAGCTGAAGTTTCTCATGTGTTTTATGTTTAGGTGTCGGTTATTTTGTGTCCCTTAGAAACAAGGTGTGTTTCTGCTTAAAATAATACAAAAAATAAAACGTATTTGTCAGCTCCAAGTGGGAAAGTAAACTACAACATCAGATCAATTTATTTGTAACTGGTCTCGTTGTTCTGTCCCTGCTGTTTGTAAAGTAACGTCGAGAGCCTGCCCCGATGAGCTGATGTTAGCCGAGTTACCAGCCTTCGTAGTGAGCCTTCAGCCGACTGTACATTTCACCTACATGCTAACTTCTGCTTGTTGCGAACATTTGCTTCAAAATGGTTTTACCTTGTACAGTAATTCCTCTGGTAGACAGATCCTGACCAGTCATGTTATCCACCAGTGATTTTGACATTGTGACTTTTTAACATCGTGGAATAACTTGAACTGACCCAGGCCTTCGTGTGGGTTGTCAGTTTTTTTTTTTTTTTACCTCCGTTAAAAAGTCCTGAGAGGACTCTCAGTCTGGAGAATCAGGGGAGAAATATGTCTGAGGAGCCAAGCTAATGATTTAGAAAGGGGAAACCATAAAAGCAACAATGTTTGTCTTTGTGAAACAAATCAAAGAATTAATGCAGTTTGCTCCTAGTTTATTATGTTTTACACGTCACGTTTACGACAGATATCTACAATATTTGGTTCTCTGTATGTGTTATATGTATCGTTTTACACCTTTGACACTCTTTTGATAAATAAATTAATAATGGCAATTGACAAGAAATTCTAATGCACATGTGATATGGTGTAAAATATACATAAAAATTGAGAATTTGCTCCAACCCCTATGGTTTTGTTTCACGTTTAGTTAGTTTCAGATGGCACAAAACACTCTTCTGATGGCCTCGTTTTGAGTCTCTTTACTGTTCCTCTCTGGTTCTCCAAACTGAGACTGCCGACTCAAGAAATTCACTGCTCAACGAAAGACAATATTTCTCCAAGGCTTGTGGCGTGCTGAGTATCTGACAGAAATTTTATGACAAATTAAGTAATTTAGACAATTAAATCAGGGTGGTATGGGAACTGCACGTCAGAGGCGGAAAGCTCTACAGAGGGTGGTGCATACAGCAGAGGACATCACTGGTAGCATTGTCTGTGTAAAGCTCGCAGCATCATTAAGGACCACACCCACCCAGCATAAGGACTCTTTCAGGCAGATGATACAAGACTTTGCCATCGCGTACAAAAAGACTAAAGGACAGTTATTATCCACAAGCTGTCAGATTACTGAACTCTCGATAATAATACTGAACAATTGGCAATAACATTGACACCTAGTATGTTTATTGCTGCTGCACTATGTAGCTGTATCATGTATATATCATGTGTGTCACTACCTTACCATCATAATTCAGTTTCAATGTCACTCACTATCTGTGCAATAACCTGTCACACAACCTGTGTAGTATATTAAGTGCAGTACATATTATGTGCATTTTAGCATATACTGTACAGTATTACCTTGAAATACTTATACTGTTCGGGCTAACCAGAAGCCATGGCTGACAGCTGAGGTTTACAGACTCCTGAGAGCCAGGAATGCTGCCTTCAAAGCGGGAGATCAGGTGGGCCTGAGGGCAGCCAGAAACAACCTGGACCGGGGCATCAGAAAGGCAAAGAAGCAGTATTCTGGGAAAATAGCTCACCGTTTCAAGGACAGCAGGGATACACGCAGTCTGTGGCAGGGAATACAGACCATCACAAACTACAAACCACCCCCCCAGACCTGTGACAGCTCAGCCTCTGCGCTGAATGAACTGAATGAGTTCTTTGCTCGGTTCGAGGCAAGTAACAGCACACCAGCACATAAACTCCCCCCCTCTCCTGATGGCCAGGTGCTGACGCTGTCCTCAGACAGCGTAAGGCGATCATTCATCAAGATTAACGCCCGGAAGGCCTCTGGTCCTGACAACATACCTGGTCGTGTGCTGAAGGACTGTGCAGGGGAACTCGCAGCGGTCTTCACGGACATCTTTAACATCTCACTGAGCCAGGCCATCGTCCCCACCTGTTTCAAAGCCACCACCATCATCCCTGTCCCAAAGAAGGCAACGCCCGCATGCCTCAATGACTATCGCCCAGTAGCACTCACCCCCATCCTGATGAAGTGCTTTGAACGGCTAGTCATGAAAAGCATCACATCTGTCCTCCCTGACTCCCTGGATCCCTTCCAATTTGCATACCGACCTAATCGCTCAACCGACGATGCCATCTCCTCTGCCCTTCACACAGCTCTCACACATCTGGACACGAAGGACTCCTATGTTAGAATGTTGTTCATCGACTTCAGCTCGGCATTTAACACCATCATCCCCCAACAGCTCATCCATAAACTGGACAGTCTGGGGCTGAACACCTCAATGTGTAACTGGCTGCTAGACTTCCTGACCGGGAGACCACAGACAGTACGGATCGGGAGTAACACATCTAGCACCATCACATTGAACACAGGGGCCCCACAAGGATGTGTGCTGAGCCCCCTTCTATTCACCCTGCTAACACATGACTGCACACCATCGTACAGCTCCAACCACTTCATCAAGTTTGCGGATGACACAACAGTGGTAGGTCTCATCAGCAACAACGATGAGACGGACTACAGGAACGAGGTGAGCCGCCTGGCCTTGTGGTGCGGACACAACAATCTCACTCTCAACGTGGAGAAGACAAAGGAGATTGTTGTGGACTTCAGGAAGAGGGATGCCCAACATCCTCCTCTGACCATCAACAGCACCGCAGTGGAGAGAGTGGACAGCACCAAGTTCCTGGGAGTGCACGTCTCAAAGGACCTGTCCTGGAGCAGGAACACTGCAGCACTGGCAAAGAAGGCTCACCAGCGTCTCTACTTTCTCCGCAAGCTGAAAAGGGCTGGAGCTTCAACCCCCATCATGAGCACCTTCTACAGAGGTGCCATAGAAAGTGTCCTGACCAGCTGCATCACTGTGTGGTTTGGTGCATGTACTGCATCCTGCCGCAAGAGCCTCCAGCGCATTGTGAGAGCAGCTGAGAAGATCGTGGGCACCTCCTTGCCCTCACTGCAGGACTTACACAGCAAACGCCTCACTCGGAAAGCCCACCGCATGGCAGGTGATCCCACACACCCACTACACAGCTGCTTCAGACTGCTGCCATCAGGGAGGAGACTGAGGAGTCTCCAGGCTCGAACCAGCAGACTGAGAGACAGCTCTGTTCATCAGGCAGTCAGAATGCTAAACACTCTGCCTGCTCTGCCTCCCCTCCCATTTGAACTGCCTTAACACTAAAACTTTCTCACATATTATCACTCAACACAAAGTTTTTAACACTAGACTCTGTGTCACCAAACGGGTTTTCACTAAACTCTCGGTCATGTGCTCATACAGTTTGCACTACTTCTCATACTTGCACTAATGTCTGTATTACATCACTGCCTATAATCATAATACTGTTTACATTCTCTGTTTACATTTATTAATACTGTTTACTTTTATTACTACTGCTTACATGTAATTACTACTGTTTACATTTATTTACACTACTCTAATATCTACACCACTGCTGGTACATATACAGTGTGCTCTGAACGGTCTTATTTAGGGATGCCCAATGTGCCTTACTGCATATGCCACTTTTTGCCTCTACAACAACATCAACTACTACCTCATACATATACTGTGTACATTGACTCATACGCTGCTTTGCCACTTTGCAAATGTCAATGCTAGAAACCTTTAGTTTATTTTAGTTATACTTTTTATACTCTTTTTTTATACCACTATGCAAAAAAAAAAAAAAAAAAAAAAAAACAACTCAGGACAGTGTTAGTTTTACTATTTTTATGCTTATGTCTATTATTATATGTTTCAGTGTTTCAATGTTTAGATGTTTACTGTTGCACCGAGGGACTGAGAGAAACGCAATTTCGGTCCTGTGTATGTCCTGCACTGTACATATTGCAGATCTGACAATAAAGTTGACTTTGACTTTGATACAAATGTGTCCTACCTGCACCGTTATCTCTCTTTAGGACCTTGTGAATGTTATAATTACTTTTTCACTTTTTGGTACTTTGTACTCTTATTGCATGCTTTAGTATTTCTTATTTGTTTGCTCTTTGTTTTTTTTAACGAGTCACATTGGTTCTTCTCATCCTGAACATTTCATTTTACTGTTAACCTTGTGTTAACCTTGCATATGACAAATAATAATAATAATAATAATAATAATAATAATAATAATAATAATAATGAATTTAATTTGTAACGCACTTTTCATTAACAAAAATCTCAAAGTGCTACAAGGTGCAACTAAAATCAATGATCAAATAAAAAAATAAGTAATAAAATCAGGTAAATTCAATGATAAATTTACAAAAATCAGTGATAAAATCAACTAAAATCAATGATAATATCAATTAAAATCAGTAATAAAATCATGTGGAGGCAGAGAAGGCTTTCTTAAAAAGAAAGGTCTTTAAGTCTTTTTTAAAGTCAACCAGTGATTGTGGAGCTCTCAGATAGTCAGGGAGGGAGCTCCAGAGGTGGGTAGCCGCACAGAATGCCCGATCTCCCATGGTCCTTAATTTGGTTCGAGGAACGTGAAGGAGATTACTGTTCTGTGATCGTAGAGACCGGGTGGGTGAATATGGTGCAAGAATGTCCTTTAGATTATCTGGTGAAGTTCCATTTAAGCATTGATGGGTAATGAGAGCAATTTGGTAATGAATTCTGTAGGTGACAGGAAGCCAATGGAAGTTATGGAGAATGGGTGTAATATGTTCAAATTTACGAGCTCTCAGTAAAATCCTTGCTGCACTGTTTTGAATATATTGAAGCTTCTGAAGGTATTTGCCAGGGATTTCAATAAACAGGGAGTTGCAGTAGTCAAGCCTGGAGGAGACAAAGGCATGGACGAGTTTCTCTGCATCAGCAAAAGTAAGATATGGGCGAAGTCTGGAGATGTTTCGAAGATGGAAGAAACAGGTTTTAAACAGATGCTTAAAGGTATTGTGACATGATGTTGGAAATTTGCATATTTGTCAGAACATATATATCTTATATCATTGAGCTCTGTTCGTTTTTGCAAAATAAATTATAAATATATTAAAATTTTATTCCAAGTTCTTGTAGTTTTTTCTCTGGGATACGCCCCTAAAAATCTGCGCATTTCCGCAAAACGTCATCAGTGACGTGACAACAGGCAGAAGGCACGCTCCAACGGGCATTTAAATAATAATGGCGGAGCATGTCCGATCGCGTCTGAGATATATAATTTTAAGACAGTAAATCATCCAAAACTCTCATTAATAAACCCTCCCCGAATGAAAAGAAACTACAGATGTTACCTGATCGCGCAGACATAATTTAAAAATACATACATACATGGCAACATGTTTGCTCGGGTATCTCGGCTAATATTTGTTAGCTGCTATGTCGGCTTATTCCCGGTGTCGCGTCTCTGAGATATATAATTTTAAGACAGTAAATCATCCAAAACTCTCATTAATAAACCCTCCCTGAATAAAAAGAAACTACAGATGTTACCTGATCGCGCAGACATAATTTAAAAATACATACATGGCAACGTGTTTGCTCGGGTATCTCGGCTAATATTTGTTAGCTGCTATGTCGGCTTATTCCCGGTCGCGTCTCTGAGATATATAATTTTAAGACAGTAAATCATCCAAAACTCTCATTAATAAACCCTCCCCGAATAAAAAGAAACTACAGATGTTACCTGATCGCGCAGACATAATTTAAAAATACATACATAGCAACGTGTTTGCTCGGGTATCTCGGCTAATATTTGTTAGCTGCTATGTCGGCTTATTCCCGGTCGCGTCTCTGAGATATATAATTTTAAGACAGTAAATCATCCAAAACTCTCATTAATAAACCCTCCCCGAATAAAAAGAAACTACAGATGTTACCTGATCGCGCAGACATAATTTAAAAATACATACATAGCAACGTGGCCTGTATCTCGGCTATTGTGTTAGCTATCTGATTCGGCTAGCTTGTTAGCAGCGAACAAAAATAATCTGCCGTGATAATTGGCTTTATACACTCACAGTTTATAAAGTAAAACAACATGAACTCACGTAAAATAAATAGTTTATAATCTAAAACACTACACACCTCCGATTATGTTTACACAAAGACTTAATCAGCCCTCCCTGGGCTGCCACCTTACCGTGGTGGAGGGGTTTGAGTGTCCCAATGATCCTAGGAGCTATGCTGTCAGGGGCTTCATGCCCCTAGAAGGGTCACCCAAGGCAGACAGGTCCTAGGTGAGGGATCAGACAAAGTGCAGCCCAAAAACCCCTATGATGAGTACAATTAATGGACTAAGTTTTCCCTCGCCCGGACGCGGGTCACCGGGGCCCCACTCTGGAGCCAGGCCCGGAGGTGGGGCACGCTGGCGAGCGCCTGGTGGCCGGGCTTTTACCCATGGAGCCCGGCCGGGCACAGCCCGAAGAGGAGACGTGGGTCCCCCTTCCCATGGGCTCACCACCTGTGGGAGGGGCCAAAGGGGTCGGGTGCAATGTGAGATGGGTGGCGGCCGAGGGCGGGGACCCTGGCGGTCTGATCCTCGGCTACAGAAGCTGGCCATTGGGACATGGAATGTCACCTCTCTGGTGGGGAAGGAGCCTGAGCTAGTGTGTGAGGTTGAGAGGTTCCGACTAGAAATAGTCGGACTCACCTCAACGCATGGCTCTGGCTCTGGAACCAGTTTCCTTGAGAGGGGTTGGACACTCTTCCACTCTGGAGTTGCCCCTGGTGAGAGGCGCCGAGCAGGAGTGGGCATACTGGTTGCCCCCCATCTTGGTGCCTGTACGTTGGGGTTCACCCCGGTGAACGAGAGGGTAGCCTCCCTTCGCCTACGTGTGGGGGGACGGGCTCTGACTGTTGTTTGTGCCTATGCACCAAACGGCAGCTCAGACTACCCACCCTTTTTGGAGTCCTTGGAGGGGGTATTGGAGAGTGCGCCTCCTGGGGACTCCCTTGTTCTACTGGGGGACTTCAACGCTCACGTGGGCAATGACAGTGAGACCTGGAGGGGTGTGGTTGGGAGGAACGGCCCCCCTGATCTGAACCAGAGTGGTGTTCTGTTATTGGACTTCTGTGCTCGTCATGGATTGTCCATAACGAACACCATGTTTAAGCATAAGGGTGTCCATATGTGCTCTTGGCACCAGGACACCCTAGGTCGCAGTTCGATGATCGACTTTGTTGTCGTCTCATCTGATCTGCGGCCGCATGTCTTGGACACTCGGGTGAGGAGAGGGGCGGAGCTGTCTACTGACCACTACCTGGTGGTGAGTTTGCTCCGATGGTGGGGGAGGATGCCGGTCAGACCTGGCAGACCCAAACGTATCGTGAGGGTCTGCTGGGAACGTCTGGCAGAGTCTCCCGTAAGACGGAGCTTTAACTCCCACCTCCGGGAGAGCTTTGAACACGTTCCGAGGGAGGCGGGGGACATGGAGTCCGAGTGGGCCGTGTTCCGCGCCTCTATTGTCGAGGCAGCTTATCGGAGCTGTGGCCGCAAGGTTGTTGGTGCCTGTCGAGGTGGCAACCCTCGAACCCGGTGGTGGACACCGGCAGTGAGGGATGCTGTCAGGCTGAAGAAGGAGTCCTATTGGGCCTTTTTGGCTTGTGGGACCCCGGAAGCAGCTGATAGGTACCGGCAGTCCAAGCGGCATGCGGCTCGGGTGGTTGCTGAGGCAAAAACTCGGGCGTGGGAGGAGTTCGGAGAGGCCATGGAGAATGACTTCCGTACGGCTTCGAGGCGATTCTGGTCCACCATCCGGCGTCTCAGGGGGGGAAAGAGGTACGAGACCAACACCATTTATGGTGGAGGTGGCGTGCTGCTGACCTCAACTCGGGATGTTGTGAGTCGGTGGGCGGAATACTTCGAAGACCTCCTCAATCCTACTGGCACGTCTTCCACTGAGGAAGCAGAGCCTGGGGACTTTGGGTCGGGTTCTCCGATCTCTGGTGCTGAGGTCGCCGAGGTGGTTAAAAAGCTCCGCGGTGGCAAGGCTCCGGGGGTGGATGAGATTCGCCCGGAGTTCCTTAGGGCTCTGGATGTTGTAGGGTTGTGTTGGCTTACGCGACTCTGCAATATCGCGTGGACATCGGGGGCAGTTCCCTTGGATTGGCAGACTGGGGTGGTGGTTCCCCTATTTAAAAAGGGGGACCGTAGGGTGTGTTCCAACTATAGGGGGATCACACTCTTAAGCCTCCCTGGTAAGGTCTATTCAGGGGTTCTGGAGAGGAGGGTCCGTCGGATAGTCGAACCTCGGATTCAGGAGGAGCAGTGTGGTTTTCGTCCTGGTCGTGGAACACTGGACCAGCTCTACACCCTCAGCAGGGTCCTGGAGGGTGCGTGGGAGTTTGCCCAACCAGTTTACATGTGTTTTGTGGACTTGGAGAAGGCATTCGACCGCGTCCCTCGGGGGGTTCTGTGGGGGGTACTCCGGGAGTATGGGGTACCAGGCCCTTTGATAAGGGCTGTTAGGTCCCTGTACGACCGGTGTCAGAGCTTGGTCCGCATTGCCGGCAGTAAGTCAGGCTCGTTTCCGGTGAGAGTTGGACTCCGCCAAGGTTGCCCTTTGTCACCGATTCTGTTCATAACTTTTATGGACAGAATTTCTAGGCGCAGCCAAGGTGTTGAGAGGATCCGTTTTGGTGACCTTAGAATCGCTTCTCTGTTTTTTGCAGATGATGTGGTCCTACTGGCTTCATCAGTTCGTGATTTACAACTTTCACTGGAGCGGTTTGCAGCCGAGTGTGATGCGGCCGGGATGAGGATCAGTTCCTCCAAATCCGAGGCCATGGTCTTGAGCCGGAAAAGGGTAGCATGCCCTCTCCGGGTCGGGGAGGAGGTCCTGCCCCAAGTGGAGGAGTTTAAGTATCTCGGGATCTTGTTCACGAATGAGGGAAAACTGGAGCGTGAGATCGATAGGCGGATAGGTGCAGCGTCCGCAGTGAAGCGGGCGCTGTACCGGTCTGTCGTGGTGAAGAGAGAGCTGAGTCAAAAGGCAAAGCTCTCAATTTACCGATCGATCTACGTTCCCACCCTCATCTATGGTCATGAGCTTTGGGTTATGACCGAAAGAACAAGATCTCGGATACAAGCGGCTGAAATGAGTTTTCTCCGCAGGGTGGCTGGACTCTCCCTTAGAGATAGGGTGAGAAGCTCAGTCATCCGGGAGGGACTCGGAGTAGAGCCGCTGCTTCTCCACATCGAGAGGAGCCAGTTGAGGTGGCTCGGGCATCTGGTTAGGATGCCTCCTGGACGCCTCCCTGGTGAGGTGTTCCGGGCACGTCCCACCGGGAGGAGACCCAGAGGAAGACCCAGGACGCGCTGGAGGGACTATGTTTCTCGGCTGGCCTGGGAACGCCTTGGGATTCCCCCGGAGGAACTGCTCCAAGTGGCTGGGGAGAGGGAAGTCTGGGCCTCCCTACTTAGGCTGCTACCCCCGCGACCC
>JBBPBX010004151.1:62039-78324 GCA_038048925.1 Garcialebias charrua | reverse complement strand
GTAACATTCCTCAAAAAGATTTTTACAAATACCTTCAAATACGGCATTTTATGGAGTCATTGTTTAGGTCTAATGCTTTTCGTAGGGAGTTGACTGATCTGGAAAATACTCTGGTTTCAACCAAACCCCCCAAGGGTCTGATCTCTAAGTTCTATGTATCCTTACTTAGCTCTGAACAATCAAGTTTTGACTCTGTCAAGCGGCTGTGGGAACAGGATCTGGAGGTGAAATTTAGTTCTTCAGATTGGCTCAAGATTTGCAGGGGAACCTTTCCTCAATGTACTTCTATTTCTATACATGAACAAAATTTTAAATTATTTTACAGATCTTACTATACCCCTGTTCGTCTTCAGAGAATGTTCCCCGACCGCTCCAACTTGTGCTGCAAATGTTTGAAGCATAGAGGTACTTTTTTCCACCTGTTCTGGTCATGTGACTTACTGCAGACTTTTTGGAAGGGCATTCATTCGGTGACTGAAAAGATTTTGGGTGGTTGCTTTTCTTTATCTCCTATATTTTATCTCCTAAATGTTTCCCCTAATCATTTGGATGCACAGTCTAAATCTTTGTTTATAATTCTTTGCTTTCTTGCCAAGAAGTGTATTTTGCTACAATGGATTTCACCACATCCTTCTTAATCCCTTATCTGTAGTTTTCTTTTGTTTTGTTTTTTCCCAAAAGTCAAGAAATCGCTCCCTTCTCCTTCTCCTCCACCCTCCGCTGAGTGAAAAGGAGGAAATGCCTCAGGTTGTCACGAGAATTAAACTCGGGTTTTACGTTGCTGCCGAGTCCCATCAGATTTTCTGGTCTTCTGGTGAGCTGGACCAGCGATCCATGGTTTTATTTTATTGTATTAAAACGTTTTAAACATATAAACACAATATGCATCGCGGCAGCCGGCAGAGGGAAAAAGCTGCAGAGGGGGCGGAGCACTTGTCAGTCAAGTTCACCCCGCTCATTCAAAGCATGCAAAGCGATGCCGGACTGTTTTATAAGACACAAATTTATTAATTTCCCCTTCTTTTAATCCCTTATCTGGAGTTTTCTTTTGTTTTGTTTTTTCCCAAAAGTCAAGAAATCGCTCCCTCCTCCTCCTTCTCCACCCTCCGCTGAATGAAAAGGAGGAAATGTCTCAGGTTGTCACGAGAATTAAACTCGGGTTTTACGTTGCTGCCGGAGTCCATCAGATTTTCTGGTCTTTTGGTGAGCTGGACCAGCGATCCATGGTTTTATTTTATTTTATTAAAACGTTTTATGACATATAAACACTGAATTTGCGCAGCGAGAGAAAAGCTGCAGGACTCCTGGAGCAGGGGGCGGAGCAGTTGTCAGTCAAGTTCACCAGAGCACGGGGGGTGGCTCTGAGGGGAGGGAGCAGAATGCTTTCCCTGTTCAAAATATCCAATGGTGTTGTTCCTCAACAGAGGCTAACGCCTCCAGCAAGAAACGTTTTTCAATGGAGAAAGTCCAGACCCTAGTACGAAGCGAAGTGAAGGACAAGGGTATGGTTTCAACCAGGCTACCTTCTACAGGTGTGCAGTGGAGAGTGTCCTGTGCTCCAGCATCAACGTGTGGCATGGAGGCTGCACAGTTGCAGAGAGGAAAGCTCTACAGAGAGTGGTGAAGGCTGCACAGAAGTCTGTCGGAGTCAGTCTCCCCACCATCACAGACATTTACACCTCCAGATGCAGGAAAAGAGCCACCTGCATCATGAAAGACCTCACTCACCCAGCACACTCACTCTTTGCCCCACTCCCCTCAGGACGGAGGTTGAGGAGCATCAAATGTAGAACCACTAGACTGAGGAACAGCTTCTACCCTGAGGCTGTTAGACTCATGAATGAATAAATAAAAATAAAATAAAAATAAACACTGCAAAATATCACATCATGCTGATGCTGATCTGTTTTCTTGTTGCTGTGTTCATCTGTGACCATCTGCTCATACAGACTCATGTTCGTGCTGCTGTTTATAATGATGTTTTTCCACTATATTAGGGCTTAGTGTATTACTAGTTGATGTTTTTCTTAGTTAATTCTAGATGTTATTACTGTTTTTCTCTTGCATTTGTTGTTGGATGTAACTGGGACCCCGTGTACATAATCTCGTTTTCATCACATGTACCACATGCGGTGCAAATGACAATAAAGACTCTCTGACTCTGATTTTAAATAAACAGCACTCTACAATAAATAAACTATACTAACAATAATAAAAATCTTAATAAATGCAATAACAGTCAGAACCAGAACAATAAGCAGCAACAGACTGTTTACAATCTAACTACAGGTAGTCCCCGACTTACGAGCGCTCTTACATACGAGGTTCCGGACTTACGAGCTGGCGAATTTTTGGAAAAAACGCAAAAAATACTGAGTTTTTCTGTGTTTTTTCACCACAGTTCGTTAGCTAAACATGTGGACACACGTTTCCGATCATTTTTATGCACTCATAAGCAGTTTTTCGATGAAAAACGAGTGTTTGTAGTCGCGCTAGCAAAACCGTTCCAACTTACGAGCGAAAATCCGGACTTACGAGAACATGTGCTTCGTGTTCCGACGTACGAATTTCCGGTTTACGAGCAACTCATAAGTACGGAACTCGCTCGTAAGTCGGGGACTACCTGTAATCAAGTTTTTGTTCAGTAGCAGCAGTGTGGCTGTATTTGTCCTCATTGTGTACTCACAACTTCTTCTTGGTGGGACAGGTGGGACTGTGGGAACAGTTCAGAGTTCAGTTCAGTCATCACTTAGCTGCAGGTGGATTTACCTCTGTCACAGACTGGAAATAAAAAACAAAAGAGATTTAAAAAAAAACAAGTTAATAAGATTATGATTTAAAAAAAAAAGATTATTTAGATAATAAAACAATACCTCTTGAACAATTGAATCTCTCACTCTTCATCATGGCAGGCAGGGCTTTAATCTGGTCCAGGGCTTGTTGACAACATCAGTTAGTTTTTTCATAAAGAGCTGAACTTTTTGAAGTGTTGACGTGATGAATGTCTCATAGTGACGCTCAGCAACTTTAAAACCTGCGCATATAACAACGTTCAGACAGATTCAGAAATTTAAAAACTCATAGGCTACAGCTTGTGGACCGCTGTGATTACCTGATGAAGGAGTTTTAATGCAGCTCTTCGGTCACGTTCGGATGAAGTACCGTATTTTCCGGTGTATAGGTCGCACCTTTTTATGGTTTTTTCAAGGCCTGCGACCTATACTCAGGTGCGACCTATATATGGCTTGTTATCACTTTCGGTGAAACAAATTTTTAAATCCAGCTCATTTCACAATTACGTTCATTTATTAAGGAAAAGTTCAGCTCAGACATATATTTGCTATAATTTTTATCAAACAAATAATTGTTTTTAAGTGTTAATCTTCTTAAAAGCCTTGCTGTGTGCTCCTGTGGCAGACATTTGCAGCAGAGCTAAACGTAGGTGCGACCTATACACCAGTGCGACCTATCTAGGGATTTTTCCAATCTATTGGTGATAATTGGACAATGCGACCTATACACAGGTGCGACCTATACACCAGAAAATACTGTAGTTTTAATACAGCTGCTGTTCACGTTCAGATGAAGTTTTAATACAGCTGTTGTTCACGTTCGGATGAAGGAGTTTTAATACAGCTGTTGTTCACGTTCGGATGAAGGAGTTTTAATGCAGCTCTTCATTCACGTTCGGATGAAGTAGTTTTAATACAGCTGCTGTTCACATTCGGATGAAGTTTTAATACAGCTCTTCATTCACGTTCGGATGAAGGAGTTTTAATACAGCTCTTCATTCACGTTCGGATGAAGTTTAATACAGCTGCTGTTCACGTTCGGATGACAGTTTCCAGCGCGTTCACGTGACGTGTTGCTGCTGCGTCACGCACTCAGCTGCTGCGAGTCTTCATGAAACAAAGTCCACACAAGCTGCGCGTGCGCTCGTCTTTTAAAAAGAAAGTTATAACGTTCAAAAACAGGAGACCGCACGAGATGCTAACGGCTAAATGCTGCGCGTGCCACGCGAAAATAGGTCCGTGCTGAAACGCGCCCAGGAAATTTTGTTCCGCGGTGCATATATTCCCCTGTTAAGAACGTTTAATGAGTGAAAAAATAACCGAAACGGTACGCAGGTGGACCGAACCGAACGTGGTGTACCGGAACGGTTCGGTAAACCCATTATAACCGTTACATGCCTAATATATATATATATATATATATATATATATATATATAATATACAGGTAGTCCCCGACTTACGAGCGAGTTCCGTCACTAGGGGGCGCTCGTAAGTCAAAAATTCGTAAGTAGGATCACATAGTAAAAAAAAATAAAAATTTTTTTTTTTTTTTTACTTTTTTTTATTTTTATAAATGAATACATGTACAGTACTGGACAGTCACCAAGCACTTAGCCTATCCTAACACAGTTTTTAAAGATGAAGGAATAAGTTGAATTGTCTCCCTTTCACATAAAGGGAGCAAGCTCCCTATGGAGCCTGCAGGGAGGAGGGAGACAATTAAACTGACTCCTTCATCTTTAAAAACTGTGTTAGGATAGGCTAAGTGCTTGGTGACTGTACAGTACTGTACATTTATCTATTTATTAAAAATATACAGTATATACAGTATTTTTATTTTTTATTGTTTTTTATTTATAAATAGATAAATGTACAGTACTGTACAGTCACCAAGCACTTAGCCTATCCTAACACAGTTTTTAAAGATGAAGGAATCAGTTGAATTGTCTCCCTCCTCCCTGCAGGCTCCATAGGGAGCTTGCTCCCTTTATGTGAAAGGGAGACAATTCAACTTATTCCTTCATCTTTAAAAACTGTGTTAGGATAGACTAAGTGCTTGGTGACTGTCCAGTACTGTACATGTATTCATTTATAAAAAAAAAAAAAAATTTTTTTTTTTTTTTTTTTTTTTAATGAGATGCATGCTCGTAAGTCCGGGACCTCGTAAGTCAGAGCGCTCGTAAGTCGGGGACTACCTGTATTTGGGTCTAAATTCCACAGATTTGAACCAAGGTGGACCAAAATCAGTTTGATCGAGCATTATCCACCCCTTGAAGTGTAATGCATGATAATTGTCCAATAGCCTCCACAGTGCCCCCTAAATTTAAATTGTTTATTTAAGGAGGGTGATTAGGAGTAACCGGTGATGAGTGTGATTCCAGACTGGCACGTCATGACAAAGTTTAATGAACTTAAACTGAACTCAACTTTTGCACTACCGTTTCCCTACTTCGCGGTTTTTCACTTATGGCGGGTGAGCATAGTCCCTAACACCTGTGATAAATGAGGGACTACTGTATTAAAATATTGTACTTTTTATCGTATAAGTCGTTATTTTTTAAAAAAAATTTACCAATTTGCATGTCCTGCGACTTATACGGCAAAGTGACATATTTATGGATTTTTTCCCCATATTTTTAGACCCATTTTTGGTTCTGATATGACCGTTTTTCATTTTGGCCAAAAATTGTGCAGTACCAGTTTTTGGCCGCTAGGGGCGCTGACAGTACCAGTATCGGCCGCTAGGGGCGGAGGCAGTACCAATTTGGCCGTTATTGGGCAAGTTCTCGGGAGATCAGACAAATGGACGTCTGATATGGACCTCCACGTAGGACAATAAACACATAACTCTATTTTGGGTAGTGGGGGGTGGTTTAGTGACTCTCACTCGTTCTCTTGTCTGTTCTGTTGTAGCTATAGGTTCTCTCTCTAGTTCGCTCTCTTGTTTCTCTTTTTTACGTCGGTTTTTCTTTTAGGATAAGACGTCTTAAATTCGACGTCCAGTAATTTAAACGTCGTCTCGTCAGCAACCGTACAACGGATCGTCACTTTGGGGTGAGCAAGAAATTGGTCCGCGACTGGAGAAAGGTGAAAGTCTCGCTGACCGCCATGAAACGAGCCAAGAAGGCAAACCGTGGGAGCAAGGCCCGGGGGCCCGAGCTAGAGCAGCGGGTCAAGACATGGGTTTTGGAGGAGCGCGTGTCCGGCAGAGGTGTCTCCACTGTGCAGCTGCGGTTGCACGCCATGGCTCTGGCTAAAGAGATGGCCATCTCGGAGTTCGCTGGTGGTGCTTCGTGGTGTTTTCGTTTCGTGCGTCGAAACCAGTTGTCTCTGAGAGCGCGCACCACAATGTGCCAAAAACTGCAAGCGGACTTAGAAGAGAAGGTCAACAGCTTTTGCGCCTTTGTCGCTCGCCAAGTCCAGGAGCACTGTGTCTCGCCTGGCCAAATTGTGAATATGGATGAAGTCCCGCTGACTTTTGACATCCCGATGTCCAGGAGTGTCTCCAGAAAAGGTGAGAAGAGCATGTCCATCGTAACCACAGGACACGAGAAGTCCCACTTCACCATGGTCCTCGCGTGCTGCGCGGATGTGACAAAGCTGCTAGCCATGGTGATCTTCAAAAGAAAAACTATGCCCAAAGATGACTTTCCTCCGCGTGTGGTTGTGGAAGTAAATGAGAAGGGATGGATGGACTCTCAGATGATGAATGTGTGGCTCTCAAGGTGTTACACAAAGCGGCAATACGTTTTTTTTTTTTTAAACCAAAAAAGCAGTACTAGTGATGGACAGCATGAGAGCCCACATCACACCTGCATTCAAAGACAAAATCAAAGTGAGCAACTCCATCCCTGCCATAATCCCGGGTGGACTGACAAAGGTTCTCCAGCCCCTGGATACATCAGTCAACAGGAGCTTCAAAGCAGCTTTGCGCCACTTATGGGAACAGTGGATGGTGGATGGGGACCACAGCTTTTTAGCTACAGGACATATGCGCCATGCCACCTTCCTGCAGGTAATAGACTGGATCGACAAGGCCTGGACTTCTGTTTCAGAAAAGATCATCCAGTATGGGTTCAAAAAAGCTGGTATCATACCACAGTCAGCTGGAGCAGCTGGAGCAGAGGACTCAGACAGCGAGGAGGAGGAACAGGGTCCATTGAGTAACAGTGACCTGCCTCATTCGCTGGCTGAACTATTTGCCAGCGACACGGAGGACGAGGAGTTTGAAGGATTTGAATAGGTAGTGTTAACAATTTGTTTGAATAAAAACTGTAAAATAAATATCTGTTTCTGTCATTTTTATGGGCGGGTGAGCGTGTATTGATTTTAAAGCCGCTTTATTTATGTTGTAACCGTTAAAGTGCATTTAATAACAAAAGTTAAACAGAGACACACTTTTAAAATAATGTCAGCTAACAAATATATTTTATAAGGTGTTTATCTAAAATTAAAATAGATGCAGCTCTGTTCACTTGCTGCAAAGCGGGTCTGGTTTAGGCTGCGCGCACACATTTTGTTTACGTGGTAGCAGAACTTTCAATTCAGTTGATTTGACCATTTTAATCATTTATTTAAAAAAGTTAAACTGAGACACACTCTTACAATAATCTCAGCTAACAAATACAGGTGCTCCCCGATCTACGAGCACATCGACTTACGAGGTTACAAATTTACGAGGTTATCATATTTAATAAAAATATGAAATAAATTATTATTTTTGTGTGTTTAAATGTTCTTAATTTCATGTGTACAGCACTTTGTTGCAGCTGTGGTTGTTTTAAATGGCTTTATAAATAAAGTATCATTATTATTATTTTTTTAATTATAATTTTTACTACTAATTGCGCAGCTTCTGGCAGTTTTCGGAAATGCCGCCGTGTCCGCCATTTTATGGTCCGTCAGTCTCTGCAGCTGCCAGCTGGCTTTGGAGGACCGTGTGTCCGATCAGAGGTTGTCTCATATGGATAAATTAGCTGGAAACGCTCGGTGAACTCTGTGGACGTCTCAGGCCTGGAGCAGCAGCTGCCGATCGCGCCGCCGATCGCTCCCACCACGCCGGGCGACATCAGCTGCTCATGGGCTGGGCAGCTAATGCAGACGCGGGCGGGGACACTGAGCCGACAGGCGGCGGAGAGGACATCTGCGTCCGTGAGCTCACCTCGATGTCCGCTTGGCAGCCTAAGATGTCGGGGACACCGAGCTAACGTGGAGAAACAATGCCGACAGCCTTTTTCTATGGGCTAACATGCTAACGAGTGCAGCTAATGCCGGGCGCTAACAACAGCTAACGCGGGCAGCTTGTTTTGGATGGACGTACACCGCGGAGAAACGGCTTTCAGTAAGTTATTAAACTCTTTTTCTGGCTCCAAATGTATGGAGTTAACAAGCTAACAGTTCTTTCTGTAAACCAGGGGTGTCTTAACTCATTTTGATCCCCATACAGCTTATTCTGATCTCAAGGGGGCCAGACCAGTAAACTCAGAACGAACAGTACGTCCACTTTTTTCTTTGTATTAGTGCAAAGAAGAAATAAATTAGAAAAATATTTACATTAAATTAATTGTCCTTTTACACTTTTACTTATTTAAGTCTGTTACACATTAAAAAAACTTATCAGTGATTGCACCACGTTTTAAAACATTTAGTCCATAAAAACAAAGAAGGAGTTTGTGTTAACCAAAGAAACTCCTTCTTTGTTTTTATCCAATAAAAGACAAATGTAAAATAACTTGTACCAGGTTAGATTTGAACCCGTACAAGTCGAGATAAAATGTAGAGTGGAAAGCCGAGCGCGCTTCCTCTCAGCCACGGCGGCATATTGTTTTTTTCAGGAGTCCACTTTACCTATAAAGGAATCACCCCTCGTAACATTCTGGTTACGCGTAGGAGTCAGAGATTATAAGTTATATTTTAAAACCCTGGCTGCGCGCAAGAGTTAGACAATATTAGTTATATTTTAATGAAATTCAGCTCGCGCTGAAAGGCGGAAATGCTCTGTATGAGTGCGCGATTCGTGTTATTTACGTTCTAACATAAGCTGATTTGTAATCAGTTATTAACAAAAATTAACTCAGAAACACTAATATATATATTCAGCTAACAAATCTTTTTTAGTAGCGTGTCCTCTCTTAAAACACTGTAAGCGCGCACATAAGAACACTCCACCCACGTCAAGAGAACACCCCACCCACTTCAAGAGAACGCCCCACCCACTTCAAGGCGGCTCTCCACACAATGCGTAATGAGCGGGGGCGGGCCAGACCTGGCTCTGGGCCAACCAGGGACGGGCTGGGGAGGGCTGTGCAGTGCGAAAACGGCTTCTGAGGATACACTGGTGCCAGGGATGCAGAGGTACGATACTTGCGGATGAATATCGATTTTTTTTTTCTAGGAAAGAAAAAAATCGATACAGTATATATATTGCAATATCAATATTACACAGCCCTAATAGCTAGCTGCATTGACCCTGCCCTTGATAAAACACAGTGGACAAACACCAGCCGCTGACATGGCACCCCAGACCATCACTGACTGTGGGTACTTGACACTGGACTTCTGGTATTTTGGCATTTCCTTCTTCCCAGTCTTCCTCCAGACTCTGGCACCTTGATTTCTGAATGACATGCTTTCATCCAAAAAAAGTACTTTGGACTACTGAGCAACAGTCCAGTGTTGCTTCTCTGTAGCCCAGGTCAGGCACTTCTGCTGATGTTTCTGGTTCAAAAGTGGTTTGACCTGGAGAATGCGGCACCTGTAGCCCATTTCCTGCACACGCCTGTGCACGGTGGCTCTGGAATCGGCCCTTCTCCACAATCTTCCTCGGGGTTCGGTCACCTTTTCTCGTTGTGCAGCATTTTCTGCCACACTTTTCCCTTCTTTCAGACTTCCCACTGTGGTGCCTTGATACAGCACTCTGGGAACAGCCTATTTGTTCAGAAATGTCTTTCTGTGTCTTACCCTCTTGCTTGAGGGTGTCAATGATGGCCTTCTGGACAGCAGTCAGGTCGGCAGTCTTACCCATGATTGCGGTTTTGAGTAATGAACCAGGCTGGGAGTTTTTAAAAGCCTCAGGAATCTTTTGCAGGTGTTTAGAGTTAATTCGTTGATTCAGATGATTAGGTTAATAGCTCGTTTAGAGAACCTTTTCATGATATGCTAATTTTTTGAGACAGGAATTTTGGGTTTTCATGAGCTGTATGCCAAAATCATCAGTACTTTTGCAGGTGTTTAGAGTTAATTCGTTAAATCAGATGATTAGGTTAATAGCTTGTTTAGAGAACCTTTTCATGATGTGCTAATTTTTTGAGATAGGAATTTTGGGTTTTCATGAGCTGTACGCTAGAATAATCAGTATTAAAACAATAAAAGACCTGAAATATTTCAGTTGGTGTGCAATGAATCTAAAATATATGAAAGTTTCATTTTTATCATTACATTATGGAAAATAATGACCTTTATCGCAATATGCAATTTTTTTAGAAGGACCTGTACAGTATATGCAGACATCCATCCATCCATCCATCCATTTTCTTCCGCTTATCCGGGGTCGGGTCGCGGGGGCAGCAGCCTAAGTAGGGAGGCCCAGACTTCCCTCTCCCCAGCCACTTGGAGCAGCTCCTCTGGGGGAATCCCAAGGCGTTCCCAGGCCAGCCGAGAAACATAGTCCCTCCAGCGTGTCCTGGGTCTTCCTCTGGGTCTCCTCCCGGTGGGACATGCCCGGAACACCTCACCAGGGAGGCGTCCAGGAGGCATCCTAACCAGATGCCCGAGCCACCTCAACTGGCTCCTCTCGATGTGGAGAAGCAGCGGCTCTACTCCGAGTCCCTCCCGGATGACTGAGCTTCTCACCCTATCTCTAAGGGAGAGTCCAGACACCCTGCGGAGAAAACTCATTTCAGCCGCTTGTATCCGAGATCTCGTTCTTTCGGTCACAACCCAAAGCTCATGACCATAGATGAGGGTGGGAACGTAGATCGATCGGTAAATTGAGAGCTTTGCCTTTCGACTCAGCTCTCTCTTCACCACGACAGACCGGTACAGCGCCCGCTTCACTGCGGATGCTGCACCTATCCGCCTATCGATCTCACGCTCCAGTTTTCCCTCATTCGTGAACAAGACCCCGAGATACTTAAACTCCTCCACTTGGGGCAGGACCTCCTCCCCGACCCGGAGAGGGCATGCTACCCTTTTCCGGCTCAAGACCATGGCCTCGGATTTGGAGGAACTGATCCTCATCCCGGCCGCATCACACTCGGCTGCAAACCGCTCCAGCGAAAGCTGTAGATCACGATCTGATGAAGCCAATAGGACCACATCATCTGCAAAAAACAGAGAAGCGATTCTAAGGTCACCAAAACGGATCCTCTCAACACCTTGGCTGCGCCTAGAAATTCTGTCCATAAAAGTTATGAACAGAATCGGTGACAAAGGGCAACCTTGGCGGAGTCCAACTCTCACTGGAAACGAGCCTGACTTNCCAAAGATAGCCCCGCCCCAGTTTAAGATTTGAAAAATGCAAAAAATGGGAGTGTCAACAGACACCGCCTAAAGTAGGGGGAGGCGGGTGGGGGGTGAGCGAGGAGGTGTGGCCAGGACGTGAGTCTGGCTGTGTCTCCTCATGAGGACCCAGCCTAGCTGGGCCGAGTAGGCCACGCACTCACAAGGCCGGGTGGGCTGGACGAAACTGCTGAAATGGGACGGTCTAGCCTTCAGGTTTGCGTGATTACGTACTTCCGCCTTACGTGCGGCAAACGTGTTTTCATCAGTGCCCACGTAGTTCCGCCTAGTTTGCTGCTCGCGGGAAAAACAAAATGGATCCAGAATCGGTGGTTTGTATTTTTTTTAGCTCTGTCCGTATTGAAGCAGCTTCGACAATTTTTTGGTCGACGCAGGAGATACCTGTTTTTAAGGCTGGCAGCTGATCCGAATATGGTAAGTAGAAGCTCTGACGTGCCGTTGTATTGCTATAAATGGTAGCATACAGCTAGCTGTAGCTCGTGCTTATTATTCAACATTAATCACATCTGTTTCGGTCGTAAATGAAATTCAATATTACTCTGTCGTACATAACACTTAACTTTAACGCTTATCCAGCTCAGCCATCTCGAAATTCCCGCGAAATCTCTGCTGGCGCTACGAATTCTGGGATAGCCTCCGCCAGAAAGGATACTCGGATGCATCCTCGGATTTCGACAGGAAGTAGGCCGCATTCCTCGGCCGCATGAGGAGGAGTCTTCGAATTGGGACAGTCCTCCGCGCGGGGCAATGACGTATGCGGCCGACAAATGCGCACTCATGAGGATGCAGCCCCTGAATTGAGACACAGCCATAGTCCCTCCAGCGTGTCCTGGGTCTTCCTCTGGGTCTCCTCCCGGTGGGACATGCCCGGAACACCTCACCAGGGAGGCGTCCAGGAGGCATCCTAACCAGATGCCCGAGCCACCTCAACTGGCTCCTCTCGATGTGGAGAAGCAGCGGCTCTACTCCGAGTCCCTCCCGGATGACTGAGCTTCTCACCCTATCTCTAAGGGAGAGTCCAGACACCCTGCGGAGAAAACTCATTTCAGCCGCTTGTATCCGAGATCTCGTTCTTTCGGTCACAACCCAAAGCTCATGACCATAGATGAGGGTGGGAACGTAGATCGATCGGTAAATTGAGAGCTTTGCCTTTCGACTCAGCTCTCTCTTCACCACGACAGACCGGTACAGCGCCCGCTTCACTGCGGATGCTGCACCTATCCGCCTATCGATCTCACGCTCCAGTTTTCCCTCATTCGTGAACAAGACCCCGAGATACTTAAACTCCTCCACTTGGGGCAGGACCTCCTCCCCGACCCGGAGAGGGCATGCTACCCTTTTCCGGCTCAAGACCATGGCCTCGGATTTGGAGGAACTGATCCTCATCCCGGCCGCATCACACTCGGCTGCAAACCGCTCCAGCGAAAGCTGTAGATCACGATCTGATGAAGCCAATAGGACCACATCATCTGCAAAAAACAGAGAAGCGATTCTAAGGCCACCAAAACGGATCCTCTCAACACCTTGGCTGCGCCTAGAAATTCTGTCCATAAAAGTTATGAACAGAATCGGTGACAAAGGGCAACCTTGGCGGAGTCCAACTCTCACTGGAAACGAGCCTGACTTACTGCCGGCAATGCGGACCAAGCTCTGACACCGGTCGTACAGGGACCTAACAGCCCATATCAATGGGCCTGGTACCCCATACTCCCGGAGTACCCCCCACAGAACCCCCCGAGGGACGCGGTCGAATGCCTTTTCCAAGTCCACAAAGCACATGTAAACTGGTTGGGCAAACTCCCACGCACCCTCCAGGACCCTGCTGAGGGTGTAGAGCTGGTCCAGTGTTCCACGACCAGACGAAAACCACACTGCTCCTCCTGAATCCGAGGTTCGACTATCCGACGGACCCTCCTCTCCAGAACCCCTGAATAGACCTTACCAGGGAGGCTTAAGAGTGTGATCCCCCTATAGTTGGAACACACCCTACGGTCCCCCTTTTTGAATAGGGGAACCACCACCCCAGTCTGCCAATCCAAGGGAACTGCCCCCGATGTCCACGCGATATTGCAGAGTCGCGTAAGCCAACACAACCCCACAACATCCAGAGCCCTAAGGAACTCAGGGCGAATCTCATCCACCCCCGGAGCCCTGCCACCGCAGAGCTTTTTAACCACCTCGGTGACCTCAGCTCCAGAGATTGGAGAGCCCGACCCAAAGTCCCCAGGCTCCGCTTCCTCAGTGGAAGACGTGCCAGTAGGATTGAGGAGGTCTTCGAAGTATTCCGCCCACCGACTCACAACATCCCGAGTTGAGGTCAACAGCACGCCATCCCCACCATAAATGGTGTTGGTCGCGTACCGCTTTCCCCCCCTGAGACGCCGGATGGTGGACCAGAATCGCCTCGAAGCCGTACGGAAGTCATTCTCCATGGCCTCTCCGAACTCCTCCCACGCCCGAGTTTTTGCCTCAGCAACCACCCGAGCCGCATGCCGCTTGGACTGTCGGTACCTATCTGCTGCTTCCGGGGTCCCACAGGCCAAAAAGGCCCAATAGGACTCCTTCTTCAGCCTGACAGCATCCCTCACCGCCGGTGTCCACCACCGGGTTCGAGGGTTGCCACCACGACAGGCACCAACAACCTTGCGGCCACAACTCTGATAAGCTGCCTCGACAATAGAGGCGCGGAACATGGCCCACTCGGACTCAATGTCCCCCGCCTCCCTCGGAACGTGTTCAAAGCTCTCCCGGAGGTGGGAGTTAAAGCTCCGTCTTACGGGAGACTCTGCCAGACGTTCCCAGCAGACCCTCACAATACGTTTGGGTCTGCCAGGTCTGACCGGCATCCTCCCCCACCATCGGAGCCAACTCACCACCAGGTAGTGGTCAGTTGACAGCTCCGCCCCTCTCTTCACCCGAGTGTCCAGGACATGCGGCCGCAGATCAGATGAGACGACAACAAAGTCGATCATCGAACTGCGACCTAGGGTGTCCTGGTGCCAAGAGCACATATGTACACCCTTATGCCTGAACATGGTGTTCGTTATGGACAATCCATGACGAGCACAGAAGTCCAACAACAAAACACCACTCGGGTTCAGATCAGGGGGGCCGTTCCTCCCAACCACACCCCTCCAGGTCTCACTGTCATTGCCCACGTGAGCGTTGAAGTCCCCCAGCAGAACAAGGGAGTCCCCAGGAGGCGCACTCTCCAATACCCCCTCCAAGGACTCCAAAAAGGGTGGGTAATCTGCGCTGCCGTTTGGCGCATAGGCACAAACAACAGTCAGAGCCCGTCCCCCCACACGTAGGCGAAGGGAGGCTACCCTCTCGTTCACCGGGGTGAACCCCAACGTACAGGCACCAAGATGGGGGGCAACAAGTATGCCCACTCCTGCTCGGCGCCTCTCACCAGGGGCAACTCCAGAGTAGAAGAGTGTCCAACCCCTCTCAAGGAAACTGGTTCCAGAGCCAGAGCCATGCGTTGAGGTGAGTCCAACTATTTCTAGCCGGAACCTCTCAACCTCACACACTAGCTCAGGCTCCTTCCCCACCAGAGAGGTGACATTCCATGTCCCAATGGCCAGCTTCTGTAGCCGAGGATCAGACCGCCAGGGTCCCCGCCCTCGGCCACCACCCATCCCACATTGCACCCGACCCCTTTGGCCCCTCCCATAGGTGGTGAGCCCATGGGAAGGGGGACCCACGTCTCCTCTTCGGGCTGTGCCCGGCCGAGCTCCATGGGTGAAAGCCCGGCCACCAGGCGCTCGCCAACGTGCCCCACCTCCGGGCCTGGCTCCAGAGTGGGGCCCCGGTGACCCGCGTCCGGGCGAGGGAACATTTTGTCCATTTATTGTACTCATCATTGGGGTCTTCGGGCTGCACTTTGTCTGGTCCCTCACCTAAGACCTGTCTGCCTTGGGTGACCCTACTAGGGGCATGAAGCCCCTGACAGCATAGCTCCTAGGATCATTGGGACACTCAAATCCCTCCACCACGGTAAGGTGGCAGCCCAGGGAGGTTATATGCAGACAGAAGATGGTAATAGTAAGCGTAAAAGTGTGTGTGTGTACACACGCGAGTGTGAGTGCGAGCGCACGTGCGCTGAAGTAACATTGTCCTTAGCATATCAAGCGTCTCATTAATAGCCACCTTTGTCTCGCTCTGGAAGTCCTGGTCAAATCAGCTGAATTTTGCCACGATGCCCAGGTGAAATGTAGCTGATTTGAACATTTAAGTGAATTTACGAACGTACGCTCCTTGAACGTATGCTCCTTGGACAATAAACTGGATTACGTATATACGCCTGCTACGAACAACACAAAAGACTGTGAGAGACTGTTGTGTGTTTGTGTTCACGGAAACGTGGCTTAACAACAACGTTCCGGACCATGCTATTCAGCTCGATCAGCTAACATGCTACAGAGTGGACAGAGCTCTCATCGAGGGAGGTAAAACTCGCGGAGGGGGGCTCTGTGTTTTCATCAACAACGCCTGGTGTCGTGATGCTGCTGTGGTCTACAAACACTGCTCACCTTTAGTGGAGTTTATAGCTATTAAATGCAGACCATTTTATTTACCGAGGGAATTTACAGCTGTTATGATCGTTGCTGTATATTATATTCCTCAAAGCTCCAGCAGCAAAATTAGAGGTGAGGTTCTGAATGAACTATATCTGCACATCAGTGAGCAACAGACAGCCCACCCTGATGCTTTTCTCATCCTGGCGGGTGATTTCAACCAAGCAGATTTAAGGAGTGTATTTCCAAAAACATACAGAAACATAAACTTTCTAACAAGAGGAAACAATACACTGGACCAAGTTTACACCACCATGAAAGGAGCTTACAAGGCCCTCCCCCACATCAGTGCCTCCGATCATATTAGTGTTATGCTAAAGCTAGCATACAGACCACTGGTAAAAGTCACCAAACCAGTCCGCAAGCAGATACGAGTGTGGCCAGAAGAGGG
>JBBPBX010004151.1:33354-61859 GCA_038048925.1 Garcialebias charrua | reverse complement strand
AGAGGTTTACAGACTCCTGAAAGCCAGGAATGCTGCCTTCAAAGCGGGAGATCAGGTGGGCCTGAGGGCAGCCAGAAAGAACCTGGCCCGGGGCATCAGAAAGGCCAAGAAGCAGTATTCCAGGAAAATAGCTCACCGTTTCAAGGACAGCAAGGATACACGCAGTCTGTGGCAGGGAATACAGACCATCACAAACTACAAACCATCCCCCCAGACCTGTGACAGCTCAACCTCTACGCTGAATGAACTGAATGAGTTCTTTGCTCGGTTTGAGGCAAGTAACAGCACACCTGCACATAAACTCCCCCCTCTCCTGATGGCCAGGTGCTGGCGCTGTCCTCAGACAGCGTAAGGCGATCATTCATCAAGATTAACGCCCGGAAGGCCTCTGGTCCTGACAACATACCTGGTCGTGTGCTGAAGGACTGTGCAAGGGAACTCGCAGCGGTCTTCACGGACATCTTTAACATCTCACTGAGCCAGGCCATCGTCCCCACCTGTTTCAAAGCCACCACCATCATCCCTGTCCCAAAGAAGGCAACGCCCGCATGCCTCAATGACTATCGCCCAGTAGCACTCACCCCCATCCTGATGAAGTGCTTTGAACGGCTAGTCATGAAAAGCATCACATCTGTCCTCCCTGCCTCCCTGGATCCCTTCCAATTTGCATACCGACCTAATCGCTCAACCGACGATGCCATCTCCTCTGCCCTCCACACAGCTCTCACACATCTGGACACGAAGGACTCTTATGTTAGAATGCTGTTCATCGACTTCAGCTCGGCATTCAACACCATCATCCCCCAACAGCTCATCCTTAAACTGGACAGTCTGGGGCTGAACACCTCAATGTGTAACTGGCTGCTAGACTTCCTGACAGGGAGACCACAGACAGTACGGATCGGGAGTAACACATCTAGCACCATCACATTGAACACAGGGGCCCCACAAGGATGTGTACTGAGCCCCCTTCTATTCACCCTGTTAACACATGACTGCACACCATCATACAGCTCCAACCACTTCATCAAGTTTGCGGACGACACAACAGTGGTGGGTCTCATCAGCAACAACGATGAGACGGACTACAGGAACGAGGTGAGCCGCCTGGCCTTGTGGTGCGGACACAACAATCTCACTCTCAACGTGGAGAAGACAAAGGAGATTGTTGTGGACTTCAGGAAGAGGGATGCCCAACATGCCCCTCTGACCATCAACAGCACCACAGTGGAGAGAGTGGACAGCACCAAGTTCCTGGGAGTGCACGTCTCAGAGGACCTGTCCTGGAGCAGGAACACTGCATCACTGGCCAAGAAGGCTCACCAGCGCCTCTACTTTCTCCGCAAGCTGAAAAGGGCTGGAGCTTCAACCCCCATCATGTGCACCTTCTACAGGGGTGCCATAGAAAGTGTCCTGACCAGCTGCATCACTGTGTGGTTTGGTGCATGTACTGCATCCTGCCGCAAGAGCCTCCAGCGCATCGTGAGAGCAGCTGAGAAGATCGTCGGCACCTCCTTCCCCTCACTGCAGGACTTACACAGCAACCGCCTCACTCGGAAAGCCCTCTGCATGGCAGGTGATCCCACACACCCACTACACAGCTGCTTCAGACTGCTGCCATCAGGGAGGAGACTGAGGAGTCTCCAGGCTCGAACCAGCAGACTGAGAGACAGCTCTGTTCATCAGGCAGTCAGGATGCTAAACACTCTGCCTGCTCTGCCTCCCCTCCCATTTGAACTGCCTTAACACAAAAAACTTTCTCACACATTACCACACAACACAAAGATTTTAACACTGGACTCTGTGTCATCAAATGGGTTATTCACTAAACTCTCGGTCATGTGCTCATTCAGTTTGCACTACTTCTCATATTTGCACTAATGTTTGTATTACATTACTGCCTATAGTCATACTACTGTTTACATTCACTGTTTACATTTATTAATACTGTTTACATTTATTACTACTGTTTACATTTATTACTACTGTTTACATTTAGGCTCACCAGCACCTCTACTTTCTCCGCAAGCTGAAAAGGGCTGGAGCTTCAACCCCCATCATGTGCACCTTCTACAGGGTGCCATAGAAAGTGTCCTGACCAGCTGCATCACTGTGTGGTTTGGTGCATGTACTGCATCCTGCCGCAAGAGCCTCCAGCGCATCGTGAGAGCAGCTGAGAAGATCGTCGGCACCTCCTTCCCCTCACTGCAGGACTTACACAGCAACCGCCTCACTCGGAAAGCCCTCTGCATGGCAGGTGATCCCACACACCCACTACACAGCTGCTTCAGACTGCTGCCATCAGGGAGGAGACTGAGGAGTCTCCAGGCTCGAACCAGCAGACTGAGAGACAGCTCTGTTCATCAGGCAGTCAGAATGCTAAACACTCTGCCTGCTCTGCCTCCCCTCCCATTTGAACTGCCTTAACACAAAAAACTTTCTCACACATTACCACTCAACACAAAGATTTTAACACTGGACTCTGTGTCATCAAACGGGTTATTCACTAAACTCTCGGTCATGTGCTCATTCAGTTTGCACTACTTCTCATATTTGCACTAATGTTTGTATTACATTACTGCCTATAGTCATACTACTGTTTACATTCACTGTTTACATTTATTAATACTGTTTACATTTATTACTACTGTTTACATTTATTACTACTGTTTACATTTACACTACTTTTATATCTACACTACTGCTGATACATATACAGTATTCTCTGACTAGCCTTATTTAAGGATGCCCAATGTGCCTTACTGCATATGCCACTTTGCCTCTATACCAACATCAACTACCTCATACATATACTGTGTACATTAACTCATATGCTGCTTTGCCACTCTTTGCAAATGTCAATGCTAGAACCTTCAGTTTATTTTATAGCAGTGGTGGGCAAATGAACGCTAGGTAGCGCTAAAGCGCTAATCCGCTTACAGTGGACCTAAACTTTTTATCAGCGTTTTTGTGAATTGACTAACTTTTATAATTCATAAGCGGATTTGTGTGTAATGATTCACGTTCATGATTCACGTTCATGTCAAGTCATGCTGTGTTTTTGGGGTTGTCCTGTCTCCTCTCCTCATCAGCGTGATTCAGCGCACCTGTCTGCTGCTCTTTTTAAACGCACTCCAGACTCTGCCTCCCTGCCAGATTGTCTGATCGCCTTGCGCCTGAAGAAATCCAGCGTTCTGTTCCTGACCTTCCTGTGTTTTGACACTCTTCATGTTCACGGATTCTCCCCTCTGCCTTGCCCTCAACGGATTATTTCTGCCCATCGGATATCTGGACCTCGACTCTCGCTCTGCCTACTGACACCGACTCTCGCTGAAACCCCACGGATAAGTACTGCCTCTTTGTCTCTCTGTGTATGACCCACGCCTGTATCTTGACCACGATCTGGACTCTTGGAGCTGTTGTTAATTATTGGAACCAAGCCGCACTCAAGCAGAAGAGGAGCCGTGCTCACGTGTCACGTGACCCTGCTGCACCTCCGACCCCCCCTCCCTCTGACGTCAGTGCAGCCTTTGCATCACCAACTGTGATTAAACTCTGCAGGTTAGTGATTTGAACTCCTCACGTTCTTTTAAACATCAAGTTTATCCCAGTCACCAACTTGTTCTCTCTCCCTGCAGAGTCTCAGCGGACGTTCCCCTTTTTCTGACAAGTGGCAGATAATAAACTTTTTTCGTTCACTCCTGTGTTGTGGTTGAATTTCCGGGTCCCCATTGTGAATCATTACAGCACAATCTGGCCACAATGGACCCGTCACACACACAGGAGTGGCGTTCAGGAGTTGAAACTGCAATAAATAGATTGGAAACAAATATGCAGGAAATGATGAATATATTAACTAAACCCTCCGCAGCTACGTCCACACCTCCTTCCCAGCACATGGAGGTCTCACCTCGTTGCCAAGCCTCCCCAAATCATGAACCACGCTTAACGCCTCCCGAGATGTTTAAAGGTGAGCCAAACCAATGTCGACCCTTTATCACCCAATGCGAGATTCACTTTGAATTACAGCCTTCCTCCTTCCCTACTGATCGGGCCAAGGTCGCCTATATTATCTCTCTACTTTCTGGCAAGCCTAAATTATGGGGAACAGCAGAGTGGCAGCGAGACTCCCCGATTTGCTACAACGTCAGAAACTTTGCCAAGGAGCTCATCAGGGTGTTTGACCCCATCCTGCCCCAGAGAGAAGCAGCAAGGGGCATATTCAGGCTGAAACAGGGCAAAAGGAGGGTGACTGAGTATATTGTGGATTTTCACACCTTGTCATCTGATTGTAGATGGAATGATGAAGCTCTTTGCGACGCTTTTCACCAGGGGCTCAGTGATGAGATCAAAGATGAACTCTCCACCCGAGATGCTCCCACTGACCTGGAGGAGTTAGAATCTCTCGCCACGAGGATTGACTTGAGGATTCAAGAACGGAGGCGAGAGAGGAACTTCACCAACCGACCTCTGTACAATGTGTCTGAGTCTAGACCCAGTCCCCAACCAGCATCAACATCCCCTCAGGTGGTCTCATCCCAGGTAACAGAACCCATGCAGATTGGAAGATCCCGGTTATCTGCTCAAGAGAGGGAGCGTAGACAAAGAAATGGGCTTTGCTTCTATTGTGGAGGAGTGGGCCATTTGCTGTCTCGATGTCCAGTAAAAGACCAGGCTCAGTAGGCAGGAGGTTCCTACTGAGTCAGAGAACCAAGTCCTCCATGTTGTCAGTACAGGCCACTCTCTTGAATAAAAATAAAAATAGTGAAAGAACAGTCTCTGTGTTTGTTGATTCAGGAGCTGATGCTGAATTTATGGACTTAGAATTTGCTAAAGCACACAATATTCAGATTCAACCGACTGTTAAAGAGCAGGAGGTCTTAGCCATTGATGGTCATCTTATTCATAAGATCACCCATGAGACTGTTCCAGTTAAGATGGTCATTGCAGGCAATCACCATGAGATTATTTCATTTTCAGTAATCAGATCCCCTGAAATCCCAGTTATTTTGGGGGCTTCATGGTTAAAGAGGCATAACCCACACATTGATTGGGTTAAAGGGCAGGTCCTAGGCTGGTCTCCGGAATGCCTTTCCACCTGTCTATTACGGGCTAATGTTTCTGACTCAACCCCAAACCAAGAAACCTTCCCTGACCTATCCAAGGTACCTCTCGAATACCACGACCTCAAGGAGGTGTTCAACAAACATCGTGCTACCTCTCTTCCCCCTCACAGACCTTATGACTGTGCCATTGACCTTCTTCCTGGTACTTTTCCCCCTAGGGGTCGTCTATACTCTTTGTCTGGACCAGAGGACCAAGCTATGAGGGATTATATCAATGACTCGCTCAGGGCAGGTATCATACGTCCTTCGTCTTCTCCAGCAGGTGCCGGCTTCTTTTTTGTGGGTAAGAAGGATGGGTCCTTAAGGCCGTGTATTGATTACAGAGGACTCAATGAAATCACATTAAAGAACCGTTATCCTCTTCCCCTCATGAACACTGCGTTTGAAGCCATTCAGGGTTCTACAATCTTCACTAAACTTGATCTCAGAAATGCATATCACTTAGTTCGAATAAGGGAGGGAGATGAGTGGAAGACTGCTTTTAACACCCCTACTGGTCATTATGAGTATTTGGTGATGCCCTTTGGGCTTACCAATGCACCTGCAGTGTTTCAGACCTTAGTAAATGATGTTCTTAGGGATATGATTGGACGATTTGTCTTTGTTTACCTGGATGACATTTTGATTTTTTCCAAGACCCAAGCTGTTCACAGAGAGCATGTTCGAGCTGTGCTTCTTCGACTCCTGCAGAATAATCTCTTCATCAAGGCAGAGAAATGTGAGTTCCATCTCTCCACTATTTCCTTTCTGGGTTTCACTATCTCTCCTAACAAGATCTCCATGGATCCATGTAAGGTAGAGGCCATCCAAAGTTGGCCCACCCCACAAAACATTAAACAGCTCCAAAGATTCCTAGGTTTTGCAAACTTTTACCGCCGGTTCATCAGGAATTACAGCTCTGTTGCTTCACCCCTTCATGCACTAACCTCTTCTAAGAAACCCTTTTGCTGGACTCCATCGGCCGATCAAGCCTTTTCCCATCTTAAGAAATTATTCACGGCTGCCCCCATCCTTCTCTCGCCTGACCCCTCTCGTCAATTCATTCTTGAGGTTGACGCATCAGGTTCTGGTATTGGAGCTGTCCTCAGCCAAAGAGGCATGGATAACAAGACTCACCCATGTGCTTTTTTTTCCAGAAGCCTTTCTCCAGCCGAGAGAAATTACGATGTTGGAGACCGAGAGCTCCTAGCGGTGAAGCTTGCACTGGAGGAATGGAGGCATTGGCTGGAAGGAGCTGAGGAACCTTTTATTGTGTGGACTGACCATAAAAATCTTCAGTACCTGAGATCTGCCAAAAGGCTCAACCCGAGACAGGCCAGGTGGGCTCTATTCTTTAGCCGTTTCAATTTTGCCTTGTCTTACAGACCCGGCTCCAAAAATATAAAACCTGATGCCCTCTCTCGACTCCATGAGACCCTAGAGGAGGAGGGAACTGAGGTGATGGACTACATCCTTCCCGCGTCTGCACGATTGGCAGTCACTCGACTGGACCTGGAGGGAAAGGTCAAGCAGGCCCATCGGCAACACACTGTGCCTAGTGACTGTCCCAAGGATCGTCTTTTTGTCCCAGACAACCTCATCACTGAGGTACTATCATTTTGCCACAGTTCTCGACTTTTCTGTCACCCAGGTATTACCAAGACCTTGTCAGTGGTTCGAGACCGTTTCTGGTGGAGGTCCATGCTTGCTGATGTCAAGGAGTTTGTTTCAGCTTGTCGGGTCTGTAGTCGAGCTAAGTCTACCCGCCGACCGCCTGCTGGACTCCTACGACCCCTTTCCATTCCTCACCGTCCTTGGTCTCACATATCCATGGACTTCATTACAGGTTTGCCCCTCTCCAAGACCTTTTCTGTTATCCTTACTATCGTTGACCGCTTTTCCAAGATGACTCACCTAGTCCCCCTTGTCAAACTCCCATCATCAAAGGAACTGGGAGAGATTCTCTCCCGGGAGGTGTTCCGGCTCCACGGCCTCCCAGTGGATATTGTGTCAGATCGTGGTCCCCAGTTTGTTTCACAATTCTGGAGGGAGTTCTGCAGTCTATTGGGTGTCAAAGTGAGTCTGTCCTCAGGTTTTCACCCCCAAACTGATGGGCAGACTGAACGGATTAACCAAGAGGTGGAGACTAAGCTCCGTTTACTGTGCGAACAGGACCCTGCTAAGTGGTCACAGAACCTTCCTTGGGTGGAGTACTCCCTCAACTCTCTTCCCTCTTGTGCCACTGGTTTGTCCCCATTCTACACGGTCTATGGGTTCCAGCCGCCCGTGTTCTCCTGTCAGGAAAGGACAGCCAGGGTCCCTTCTGCCTTTGCTGCTGCCCAAAGATGCCAACGGATATGGCGACAAGCACGCAAAGCCCTACAAAGAACCTCTGCTGTGTATTCCAGGTCTGCTAACCGGCGGCGTACTCCTGCACCCACGTACCAGCAGGGACAGAGAGTGTGGCTATCTACCAGAGACCTCCCACTCCGTGTGGAGAGCCGCAAACTCGCCCCTCGCTTCGTTGGACCCTTCCCTATATCTAAGGTGATTAACCCTGTGGCAGTTCGCCTCAACCTACCCCGGACCCTTAGAGTCTGCCCCACCTTTCATGTGTCCCGTATCAAGCCACTTGCCACGTCCCGACTCTCGCCCCCCTCTGGACCCCCTCCGCCTGCCCGGTTCATCCAGGGTGGTCCTGCCTACACTGTGCGGCGTCTCCTTCGGTCCAGGAAATGGGGCAGGGGGATGCACTACCTCGTTGACTGGGAGGGATATGGACCTGAAGAACGCTCATGGGTGCCTGCTCGACATATCCTTGATAAGACTCTCATCAGGGACTTTCATCGTGCCCATCCCGATCAGCCTGGTGGTCCATCTGGAGCTGGACCTTGAGGAGGGGGCATTGTAATGATTCACGTTCATGATTCACGTTCATGTCAAGTCATGCTGTGTTTTTGGGGTTGTCCTGTCTCCTCTCCTCATCAGCGTGATTCAGCGCACCTGTCTGCTGCTCTTTTTAAACGCACTCCAGACTCTGCCTCCCTGCCAGATTGTCTGATCGCCTTGCGCCTGAAGAAATCCAGCGTTCTGTTCCTGACCTTCCTGTGTTTTGACACTCTTCATGTTCACGGATTCTCCCCTCTGCCTTGCCCTCAACGGATTATTTCTGCCCATCGGATATCTGGACCTCGACTCTCGCTCTGCCTACTGACACCGACTCTCGCTGAAACCCCACGGATAAGTACTGCCTCTTTGTCTCTCTGTGTATGACCCACGCCTGTATCTTGACCACGATCTGGACTCTTGGAGCTGTTGTTAATTATTGGAACCAAGCCGCACTCAAGCAGAAGAGGAGCCGTGCTCACGTGTCACGTGACCCTGCTGCACCTCCGACCCCCCCTCCCTCTGACGTCAGTGCAGCCTTTGCATCACCAACTGTGATTAAACTCTGCAGGTTAGTGATTTGAACTCCTCACGTTCTTTTAAACATCAAGTTTATCCCAGTCACCAACTTGTTCTCTCTCCCTGCAGAGTCTCAGCGGACGTTCCCCTTTTTCTGACAAGTGGCAGATAATAAACTTTTTTCGTTCACTCCTGTGTTGTGGTTGAATTTCCGGGTCCCCATTGTGAATCATTACATTGTGCTATTTTTATTTAAAATGCAATACCGCTAATAACTAATTATCTATCAGTAAAAACCAATAAACTTATTTACAAGCTCTTATGCTACTTGTTTTACCTTTTTCCCCACCGTAAACAGCAGAGAGGAGGAAGGGTGTGAGGGGGAGGGGGGCAGAGCTGAGAACAGACTCGGATCTACCATGTAGGTAAATGCCTGGGGGTCCCATTTCAGCAGTGGCCCCGGCCCCGCCTCGCCCCGTGCAGTCACCTACATCACTAACATTGATCCTGCTTGTTAATGTACATTTAACATAAAAATAATTATAGTTACGATGAAAACGATCATTAAATACGCAATTAAAAAAACGGTCGATTTCTTTATCCCCCTACTAAAAATGGACTATTCCATCTTGACATCTTCCGGGTCACTCAGAGGTGAACTCGGGGGCTAATTCTGTGGCTACTGTTTGTGCTGGGTACTTGGATAAATCCGTAGAGAACCCCGCTGTTTCAAGCCAAATTAACGTGGCCGGAGGAGTTTATTGAGGGTTTTGTGTCGACCATTTGACGGTGAGTCGTTATTTTTATGTATTTTAGTTACTTTTCATTAAATCTGTTGACTACCTGGATTAGGATTATTGTGGTATCAAAAACTGGACTCAGTCAAGTGAGGAAGGAGTTTGATTAGCTAGATTTAGGGCGGCCGTGGTGTAGTGGTAATGGCAGTTGTCTCCCGATCGGAAAGTTGGCGGTTCGACTCCCGGGACCCGCACCATGTGTCGTTGTGTCCTTGGGCAAGACACTTAACCCTGAGTTGCTCCCGGTAGGACTGGAAAGCACCTTGCATGGTAGTCTGCCGCCACCGGTTTATGAATGTGTGTAGCATTCAATATATGTGTAGCACTTTGAGATTTTCAGTAATGAAAAGTGCGTTATAAATTGAATTAATTATTATTATTATTATGATAATTTCATCATTATTATTATCATTATTAATGTTATTGTGATCAGTTATTCATAGTCACAGTGTTGTAAAAACTCACATGTCAGATCCAAACAATGATTCCATATAAGAAAATGATCAAAACTGGACTATGGCAAAAATATATATGAAATATTGTTATTTATGTTGCATTTTAGTTCGATAATTATTAGGGCTGAACAATTAATTGCATTTGCAATAAAATCGCGATATCATAAAACAAGGTTTTCTAATCGCGAAGGCTGCAATTTGATTGGTCACATGACCTGGTTAAGTGACTTGTGAGTGAGTGGAGCAAACCAGAGCAGAGAGCAGGAGAAGTCAACACTGCGCTTTAACCAGTTGTACAATGACGTCAGGCTCGACAGAAGATGATCAATCTGAAAGTTTGGTACCAAAGAGGGGCCGCACGTGCGTTGATGGCTATAAAAAAACAAGACGCTGTGCGTGAGGTTCTCTTTTTTTTTTTTTACATCTAAAAGATTTAATAAGAACAGATAGTTTATTTTGTGTTCACTGAGTTTGAATTCCCAGAAAATAACAAGTTGGTTAAAGCAGATTCTCTTTATGTTTTTTGCACTTTATTTTTTATGATGTTACTGGCTGGAAAGCAGTAAGTTAAAAAAAATAAATTATATCTAATTTTTTATATTTATTTATTAACTGTCATGTGAAGTTCAGACAGTAGTTAGGAAGTTCACTACTGTATTATGTTTATGAAACAAGAAAAAATAGAAATGGTGAAAAGAAAAGGCATAGATGCGTTTGCTTTATTGTAATCTCTGCTTTAAATAAATCTGACATTGTTTACCGTATTATAAAACAGATAGATTTATTGCTTCTGTTTGTTGAAAAATAATTGAGAAGATATTTTAAAAAATAATCGCGTTTTAAATCGCAATTGCAATTTATAGAAAAAAAATTGCAATTAGATTATTTTCCAAAATCGTTCAGCCCTAATAATTATGGTGAATTGTTCTTTTTTGTTTAGTTACTTAAAGATTATTGTTGTTTGATTTGATTGATTGTAAGAGGGGGCAGATATAATAAGATATTTTCTTCTTGCTGCTACCCTTCATTTTATTCAAGTGTTGTACAAGCTTAGTTTGTGGTACTGTATTGTTTTGTGTTGTATGTTGAAATGAATAAATTTGAATAAAATAAAATAAAGAATGACGTGTAAGTTACGACTGTCAAACATTTATTCTGTTTCGCTGCTTGTTTTAGCGATGCAGCATTTATAGTCCACACATAACGTTTATAAAAGCGTCATAGATCGGAGGCCAGTCCAGTCATTTATCATTTGTCTGTGAGCATCGAGTGAAGTGTCAATACAGCCTCCAGATGTCCAGCTGTGGACATCTGAAGGACTGGAGACTGAAAACACCAGGTCCATGAGATTAATAGTTTTTGCTTTTTTTTTTTACTTCATTCTCCAAACCATTCCCTAATCCAATTCCCTGAATTGAGGTTGACCGACCCTTCAAACTGGTTCTATATTTTGGTTTAACAAATGTTTCTATTCCCTTGAGATTATAATAGCTTTGTCGTTTAACACAATATATTTGGATACTGTATTCACAGGCAGTTCATTTTTATGAGCTCTGATGAAGTCAATTTATAACGCGCTTTTCATTAGTGAAAATCTCAAAGTGCTACACACATTGAATGCTACACACATTCATACACCGGTAGCGGCAGACTACCATGCAAGGTGCTTTCCAGTCCTACCGGGAGCAACTCGGGGTTAAGTGTCTTGCCCAAGGACACAACGACACATGGTGTGGGGAACCGGGATTCGAACCGCCAACCTTCCGATCGGGGGACGACTGACATTACCACTACGCCATGGCCGCCCCCTTCTCTCTATACATAACTAATGAAATATTATAATCCACTAAGTCATGGAACTTCAATAATTTCAGTTGATAAAATAATGTACTTGACAGTAATGTTTTCTAGTGATTATTCTTACAGTTCTTTTCTGTAGCAAAAAAAATAGGCTCTGTAAATGTTTTACATGCTTTACCCCAAACATCAATACAATAAATTAAGTGTGGAACAATGATTGTGTTATACAACAAATACAGAGCTTTATCATTCAATAGGTCTCTGACTTTGTACAGTACTGCAATCGATTTAGCTATTTTTATTCTTACAGAATTTATGTGATGTTTCCACGTCATTTTGTCATCAATGATAACACCCAAAAACCTCACCTCATTAACACGACAGATCTCAACACCATCAATCTTAAATGGAGCATCAACAGTTTCCTTTTTTTTTTACTGAATATAATGTACTTAGTTTTATCTAAATTTAATGATAATTTATTTATTTTAAACCAATTTTGTATTTTAACAATTTCTGTCGTCATCAACTCAAATCTCTGTTACCCAAACAAAAAATGTGGTATCATCAGCAAATAGGATACATTTAAGGAGTCCTGACACTTTTACCAAGTCATTCACATACAGTATATAATAACAGCTTGGTACCAAGTACAGATCCCTGAGGGACTCCACATGTAATATTGTAAAGGTCGGATCTTACATCATTTATTTGCACAAATTGTTTTCTGTTTCTCAGATACCCACTGTACTGCTGGTCCTCTGGTACCATATTTACTTAATTTGTCAATGAGAATGGTGTTATCAATAGTATCAAATGCTTATTTTAAATCGACAAAAATACTTGGACAATTTTGTTTTTGATCAATAGCAGTAGTTATTTATTCCATAAATTCCATGATAGCCATTGACGTAGAGTTTATTTTTTCCTGAATCCATACTGACTATTACTCAGAATACAGGTAGTCCTCGACTTTTGACGGTCTCGAGTTATGACGTTTCACGGTTACGACGCATCTCCCATTAAAAAAATAATAATAATATTTTGAAATTTTATTTTGAAAAGCTGAGTTACGCAGTTTCCAGTTTTACGTATTACACGTAGCGGCGGAGGAATGCTACACATTACTCTCTAAAAAAGCTAAGTCTGGTCCTCTGGACATTTAAAAAACAAAACTGTACTGTGAACTCTGTTTTACGTCGTAAACGGAATGGAATACAACAGATGGACCGAGCTGGACGGCGGTTTTACGTCGTAAATGCAATAGAGAATACGGAGGAGGGACGGAGGAGGCTTCACCAAAGCATTCCAAAAGGAAATGAACTATTTTTTCCCTTCAATATGGCTCCCAAATGTATGTGTTTTTTGATAGTTATGTAAGGTACCGTGTTAGGATTGGCTAAGTGCTTGGTAAAATGCAGTACTGTACGTATAAGGTGCAGTATGTACGTATGTTCCGATTTACGTCGAAATTCGGTTTACGATGCCGCATAGGAACAGATCTCCGTCGTAAGTCGAGGACTACCTGTACAGTATTTTGTTTATCAATGAATTGGTCTAATCCAATCACAAATAGTTTTTCTAAATTTTTTGAAAACTGTGGTATAGGGACATTTGAAGAACTTCCCTAACACAGAGTTAAAAGGTGGAAACACTCTTGAACCAGAAAGTCTGTGGTTATTTAGAAGTGCTTTAAAAATCATAATGTAAACATAAAGCAGGAGAAGTTTTTAACCTTCTGTGGTGATGATTAATGAATCAGGTGTTTTCACCTGTGGTACTCAGACTTTTTATATTGTACATTAAGATGAATGTTTTATTTTCACCACCCTGTTGGTCGTTGGGAACTGGTGCCTATTCCCAGCAGTGACTGGGCGACGAGCAGGGACCTTCCTTCACACAACACTGACTCTGGGTCAGAGACACCTTCTAGTCTTGGTGGTGGGATTGATTTAAACACAGTGGTGGCCCCGGGGTCAACGTCTGCCGCCTGCTTGGACTGCATCGACAGGCTGACGAGCTGATAATGTGCAGTCTGACCAAACACATCCAGTCTGGAACCTTTCAAAGGGATTCATGCACATGTTTTACTTAAACTGGTCACTGGTGGGAAAATAACTCCATTATTTGAGTGTTAAATTATCCATCCATCCATCCATCATCTTTACCCACTTCTTCCTTTACAGGTCATGGGGGTCACTGGTGCTCATATCCAGCAGTCACTGTGCCAGAGTCGGGGGACACCCTGGACAGGTCTCCAGTCCATCACAGGGACACATAGAGACAAACAAGACAAACAATTCACTCTCTAACCTAACATGCATGTTTTTGGTCTGTGGGAGTGTAGTGGGCATGACAGTGTCCGCTATGATACGTCTTTTGAACTGTTCCAGTGATAACCTTTACTGACCTCTCAGTAAACAAGACATTTACTACAAATTATTCCATTAGTTGTAATCTGAGAACATAGTCACCAAAAGAGACTATTGGCTTCTTTAATTTATTCTAATGTAATCAAAAGAATAACATTTTGTCATTCTCATGATGTGCTATTATGCTGTGTTATTCTTTAATGTGAATGATAATTATGCTGGTATATTCTGCCCGTCTATTCAAAAGAACTATGTCAGAGTTGAATTTTATGTCAAGTTGTGCTTTTTAGATTTGTTTTAGAAGTGTTAAGACGCTAATCCAAGTATTTTACCTCTTGGAGTCTATGCGTCTGTCTTTTTCCTAAACATTTCTCTCTGCTTCTGGCTGTAACCTTGAATCCTGATAACGTGAAAGTGAACTATTTGACGTGTCTCTTTCTCTCCTCGCTTGGCCCACGGACCAATGAGGAAACTGTGTTCTAATTTTTAGTAAGAGTGCTTTTTGTTTTACGGAACACTTCAGAGTTGGCAGGGATGTGAACGCTGCAGAGTGAAAAAGACAGCGAGACCTGAAAGCTTACTGCCTTGTCCGCTGATTAAGTTTGGTCAAAAGCAAAAGACTAACTTATCAGTGGAACTGATGGACGTCTCCATCCAGTTCACCGAGCAAAATCTCTCTAGAACTTTCTTGAGGAATGCTTTATTTTGAAACTAACACAGAAGCTGCCACTGTCTTTGACGGAGAAAGCAGGCCTCACGACACATCAAATCCATAAACACGCCGAGGTATGACCGGACTTCATGGGCCCAGAACCTGTGAAGCTAAACTGCTTCTCAACTCTACCAAATGAGACAGACGTCTAAACAGGTACAGAGTTACGGATGTTTAATGGAACGTGCACGGGAGTCGAGCTGGATTTCGTATGGAGAAGTGTCATTTCTGGTTAAACTCAAAATAGATTTTCCTCTCTCCATCTTTAATCTATTCCTCTTAAACCTCTCTTATCTCAAATTCTAAGCTGGTAACTACATTTTAAGCTAAGAGCCACAGACTAAGTATATTGACATCCTGTATTTATGTCTGTTGTTGCAATTTAAATGTGCTGACGTGTTAAATTGCAAGAAACGTGAAATCTGTCAATCAAGTGTAATGGTGTTAATTTTAGTTGATTTATTTTAAATAAATGGTAGTGTCCTTGAAATACCAAACTAAGTTAACGTTTCCATTGTCACTCTATGGCTTTATGGTTTATTTGTCCATCATAACGATCACAGAAATATTGGGTAAACTGAAAAAGAAAGAATCCGTAAATTTTTATTCAATCTGAATAAATAAGTAATTAAGATATATAAAGTGAGTCAGTTTAATATTGACCTCCCTCATATATCCTATAGGATGTATGAGGGAGGGATATGTTGTGGGTGTTAGACTTAGCGTTTCTAAGTTCAAGTTGGACAATGCGACTTATAGGGTGGAAAATATGGTAGTTTAAACCTGATTATGGGGCGGCCGTGGTGTAGTGGTAATGGCAGTCGTCCCCCGATCGGAAGGTTGGAGGTTCGAATCCCGCGTCCGGCCACCATGTGTTGTTGTGTCCCTGGGCAAGACACTTAACCCCGAGTTGCTCCCGGTAGGTCTGGATGGCGCCTTGCAAGGCAGGCTACCACTACCGGTGTATGAATGTGTGAATGAATGGGTGGATGGCTGGTATTGTAAAGCGCTTTGGGGCTCCTCACAGGGGGCTGGAAAGCGCTATATAAATAAGCTCCATTTACCATTAGTTTATTTACTAACTTGTGTTTGGACGACCTTATTATCCCATGAAGTCGGTGAGTTTGTGAGATCTTTGTCTTTTGTGGAGTCATTGAACGCCTTGTAAGGTTTGATCTGATTTCGATGTACCCATTTAGCAATTGGCTCTTTGCGGCCTTTGCTGATTTTGATTTCGTAGACGACTGAGGACACTTTGTCTGTTATCAGATGAGGTCCAGTCCACCTGGGCATTAGTTTGCGGGCGAGAGTTCCGGTCTCGGACCCTCCTTTCCCGGTTGCTGGGGCGAACGTATAGTACCAGACTCTGTCTCCCACTTGGAGTTCATTGTGAGAGGCCTTCTGGTCATAGTACGCCTTGCGTCCTTCAGCGGATTTTTCCAGGTTTTTCTGGGCGAAAGCAAAAGTGTTTCTGAGGTGTACATTCAAATCTTTCATGTATTGTTGTGTAGTGTAGGCTGTCGCCATGGCGGCGTCGCCTGGTTGGTACAACAGGTGTAGAGGGAGAGTCATTTGTCGACCGGTCATCATCTCGAAGGGAGAGATGCCAGTTGATGTGTGTGGAGTGGCTCTTATGGCCATGAGGACCAGAGGGAGTTTCACGTCCCAGTCCTTGTGGTTTGCAGCCACGTATTTCTTCAAAATACTCACCACAGTTCTGTTTGCTCTCTCTACTTGGCCTGAAGCCTGTGGGTGGTAGCCGACATGAAAGTTGGCCTTGACGCCTAGCGTCTTCCACAGTTCTTTCATCACTTCACCTGTGAAGTGTGTACCTTGGTCTGAGTTCACCCTAAGGGGAAGTCCAAACCTTGAGAATATATGATTCATTAACAACATAGCAGTGGTTTGTGCTGTGTCGTTAGGAGCTGGTAGGCATTCTACCCATTTGGTAAATGCACAGGTTACCGTGAGAAAATATTTATTTCCTCTAGAGCTCTTAGTGAGTGGTCCAACCCAGTCGATCTGGAGGTCAGACCATGGGAATGCAATGCCTCTGCTTTGCAGTGGTGCTCTGTGAAGTGGTCTGGTTGGCTGAAACTGGCCACAGACCACGCACCCTTCAATGTAGTCCTTGACATCCTTTTTCATTCCAGGCCAATAGGCAATTTGTTTTAATGCCGTCAGCGTGGCTTTATCTCCTTTGTGTCCTGCGGACGGGAGATCATGGGCATGAACTAACATCACCCCCCTTTGGTCATGGGGAACCACGAACACAGGTGAGGACGTTGGTCCATGAGCGAAAGTTAGGATGCCCTTGATTAGTTTTAGCTGTTTGCGCAGCTGATAGAGGACTTTAAGGTCTGGATCGGAATCCAGTTCGTCTTTAGACGGAGTATATTTGTCTGGATCAGTCAGGTACAGTATCATGGAGTTGATAGCAGGATCCGACTGCTGTAGTTGGATGAGGTCTGGGTCATTCAGTGCAGGTTGTACAGAGCCTGCATGGTCAGCAGGTCTGGCTATGGCCTGTGTACGTGTGACTGCCATAACCTCAACAGTAGGTTGTATTGACAGAGTCTTGATTAACCAGGAGGGGTTAAAGGACCATAGCCGGGAGGGAATCGGAGTAGAGCCGTTGCTTCTTCACATCGAGAGGAGCCAGTTGAGGTGGCTCGGGCATCTGGTTAGGATGCCTCCTGGACGCCTCCCTGGTGAGGTGTTCCGGGCATGTCCCACCGGGAGGAGACCCAGAGGAAGACCCAGGACATGCTGGAGGGACTATGTTTCTCGGCTGGCCTGGGAACGCCTTGGGATTCCCCCAGAGGAGCTGCTTCAAGTGGCTGGGGAGAGGGAAGTCTGGGCCTCCCTACTTAGGCTGCTACCCCCGCGACCCGACCCCAGATAAGCGGACGAAAATGGATGGATGGATGGATGGATGGATGGGTCAAAGGACCATAGCTGACCTTCGTCGGCTCCTTCCTTGGCTAAAGAATCTGCAATGTAATTGTAGTGCTTGTCATCGCCTGGGACTCTTGAATGTCCTGGAACTTTCTTCCAGTAGATCTGTAAGTCGTGTGATGTCACCAATTGATCACACGCTATGAAAAGCTCTTTGTGTTTGACCACTTTTCTGTCGCTTGTTAGGAAACCGTTCTGTTTCCACACAGCAAGTTGACAAGCGAAACTTAAACGAGCATAGTTAGAGTCCGTGCAGATGACTAGCATCTTGATGGAGCATTCTACTACCATCTGGAGAGCTATTAGGATTCCTGCAATCTCAGCATACTGAGAAGTCTGAGAGCCTAATTTGTAGCCGAAAGTAATCTGTTCTTGGACATGGGCATGACCTAACATCAACCCCCTGTGGTTATGGGGGACCACAAACACAGGTGAGGACGTCCATCCATGGGCACAAGTTAGGATGCCATTGTTTAGTTTAAGCTGTTTTTGCAGCTGAGAGTAGACGGTACACAGGAACCTTATAGGTTTCGGCCAACGTATCTTCATACGCTTACCTCTATCTGTGTAATTCAGGTGTGTCTCAAACGTCCGTGCAGTCGCAGGTGTATCTGATTTGTCAGTCTGCGATGGGTCACTGTCGTTGTAGTGTGAGTTTGCCCCCCCCCTTGTCTGATGAGGGGTCCACGAAATCCTTAACAATGATGACCAAGTGACTGTCAGCGTCTGGTTGACTGTCATTTTCTGGACTCAAATGCTTCTGAACCAAGGTTTCATCGAAAGCTTGGTTGATTGCCGAATTACAAGACCCAGAGGACAGTACAGCGTCTTCGGTGTGGGATCCTTGGATCTCAACACCTTTCACTACCTGTGGTAGGTAGTGTTCAGTGAGTGCTGATTGTTTCAGCTTGCAGATGAGGCTTTCTTGTTGGGCCTCTTCTGCCTCACCTGTTCTTGAAGGTTCACTTACCGGGCTCTCGTCCTTGGATGAGGTGTCCCTTGTGTCCTCTGCGGTACTTGCGGTTAAGCAGTCTGTATCACAACTAGGAGGCACTTTTATTGGCAGGGGTTTTCTCACTGTTGCCTACATTGTCTGTTGACCATAATCTATAATCGCGTCGAAGCGGTTTATAAAATCTTGGCCAACCAAAAATGCGAATGAGTCAAGTTTAGACACAAATACCGGGTGGTATAGTGTCATTTCGCCAATATGCATGTGAACCATAGCTATAGCTGTTAGGGTTGTTCTTGTCTCTGTGAGGCCTTGCAGCTCAATAGCACTTTTCACGAAGAGTATTTGCCTGTCAACACCATTAGCTGCGGTCCTTAACTCTTCGAACAGCTTGGCTGACATAATGGTTGTGTCTGAACTGCCATCCAGGAGGGCTTCATGCTCAAGGACACCTTCCAGTGTGATAGGCAGGTAAGTTTTATTAGCTATCCCCCTTTTCTTAAAGTTACACAGAAACCTTACAGGTCTTGGCACACGTTTCTGTTCACGTGTGCCTCTGTCTGTGTACTCATGTTCACTGTCAGTATCTTGTCGGCTGACAACATCATGACCTTCAGGATGTTGTAGACTATCAGCAATTTGTTTGCTGTCTTTGTCATCAACTGTGTGCTCTGAGTTATTCATGTGCTCTGAGTTAACGAAGACAAGGTCACTCAATGTACCAGTTTGGTCATCCTCTGTATCATTCAAGTTTTCAAACAACCAACTTATGTCCACTATCTCGTCAGAGCTTAGAAGTATGGTGCCTTTTTTCTGGAACTTCTGTGACCTTTTGCTAGTCCCGGACTGTCTCGTCCGAGGTGCAAGGACAGGGCCTTTGCTCGGTGTAGACCGCAGGGGGTCATTTAAAGAGCGGACACCTACCGTTTGTTGTTTTTTGCTTATCTCTGACAGTTTCGTCCGAGGCGCAAGGACAGGGCTCGTCCTTTTAAACCATAATGGGTCTCTGTTCCAGCTGGCATCAACATTTCGTGGTTTGTTAGTTTGAAAAACATGTTTCTTCTCGCCTATGTTAGGAGAGGGAGTTGATGAACTTGTCCCTTCCAGCTCCAGCGAGTGGGATTTGACCTTGTTGACTGGGTTTTGTTTGAACCAGATCGGGTCATTGCTTTGTCTGTGAGCTTCACAAACATTTACAGCATACCATTTTATTTTTGATTCTCTTAACAAACATTGTACCTCAAGGCTTTCTTGGTGAGCTTTCTCACTTCTTTGAATGTGCTTCTGCTTTAATACTTCAAGCTCTTCAAGCTTTGATGCGATCAGCTTGAAAGCTTTATCATTTCTTTCATATCCCATCTTTGTTTTGAAATTTTCTCCAAATTAATGAGAGATGTTTGTAGTTTGTTATTTTAAATATTTCCTTATTTAAAATAAACTGGAGTCATTAGTTGTACACAGAAAAACGTTAAAAATGCAATTTTTATCTAAAGGTGTACAGATGTGTACACCAATTCTGTTTAAAATGCAGAGATGTGAAGAGCTTAATGTGGAAATGAACCGCTCTCCATCATTCTGTTTTTTTTATTTAATGTGAAAATCAAATAGAAGATGCTTTTTGAATGCTATTTTAAATCTCTTCAGTATTTAAAATAAGCAAAAAATGTTTGTCTGTACCTCTGTTATTCTAAAATCTGTATTTAAAATAAACAGGACTCTTTTGTTTGTGCACAGAACAATTTTAAAGCTGGTATTTCACCATAAAAATGCTGACCTTTTATGTTTTGAGAGAACTCATCTGTTAACGTCTTGTGAGTGTGAGCTGTCACTCAAAGGCGCAGCACCTGGAAATGACGACAAAAATGGGCGGGTCGCAGTGGCATGCTTCCCCACTTCAGCGAATCAGTGCTCACTTTACAGATACGAGACGTGATTGACAGATCACGGCACTCGTTTTATCCAATCATAGCTCATAAACAAACGTGTATGACACGTCGCTTTAACGTTAACCTAGCACAACAGAACGCAACTTTACAAACTCTTACACAACTCAAACGCTTCAAATTAACTTTCCAAAATTCTGAAACGCGGCAATCACATTTCCAATAGGCACAACTAAGCTACGCTTAGTAACACAGCACTTCAACTGCAACACAACATTGACTCTCTCGGAGCCGTGTTAAGGTCGGTTCCGGACCGGTCCACTTTTTAATGGAGCAGAAACTCTGGTCTGAACAGAACCCAGCTGACAACGTTCTAACAGTTATATGCTTCTTTGACCTGTTCTAAAATGTAAAAATACCAGCACAACAGCAATCTTGTAAAGTAAAAATTAGCTTTTCAGGCACTATGAATTGGCGGTCATACAAAACTTTGTACCGCTGCTTGTGCGTGAACTGGACCGAACAGAACCAGAACCCTCACAGACCACGGCTGACAAAACCTCACCTGAATGTTTCCAACAGCGTGTAACAGGAGTTGAAACAATAATAATATCAACCTTAGATGGTAAAACATGCACTCCTGCAATGTTTATGAGCACACCCAGCCAAAATTATCACCTTCAGAGTTAAAAATTAGATAATGATGCCAACAATAATGTCTCAGTTAATGAGAGATCACAGATTTATGAATAATCATTCAGAAACTGGTACGAGTCACCAGGTGCATATAGGTAAGGCTTAATGTAAAATCCCAATCATAAGCCCACCTAAAAAACCACATAATTGCATGACACATAGAACCATAGTGGCACTGTCTGGAAGCCAACCAGCCAACAACCTTCGATGTGGGGACCTGTAGTTCCAATGCTTGGTCTTCAACCTCATCCAAGGGTCGCCTCCTCTGCATCAATCGAGGGATCCCTTCTACATGCTGATTATAAAAACAATTGTTGCTGATCAATCAACAAAACTAATCGTGGTGGAATTACTGCTGTGGATTTACCGCTGTGGATTATAAGACTTTGTTTTCCAAAGGATTAAAAGCTTACCGCAATGGGATTACCTACGAACAGTATGGAATTTCCAAAAACTTTATGGGATTATAATTTTTGATTTTTCTTCTTCCACTTGCTGGATTACTTCAAGATCAGAGACAGTTCAAGGTATCCTTTCATGTTAGACCTCATCCCCAAGGACGGGCAATGACTTCCAAAAGGGGGGAGATGTAGTGGGCATGACAGTGTCCGCTATGATACGTCTTTTGAACTGTTCCAGTGATAACCTTTACTGACCTCTCAGTAAACAAGACATTTACTACAAATTATTCCATTAGTTGTAATCTGAGAACATAGTCACCAAAAGAGACTATTGGCTTCTTTAATTTATTCTAATGTAATCAAAAAAATAACATTTTGTCATTCTCATGATGTGCTATTATGCTGTGTTATTCTTTAATGTGAATAATAATTAATATACTGGTATATTCTGCCCGTCTATTCAAAAGAACTATGTCAGAGTTGAATTTTATGTCAAATTGTGCTTTTTAGATTTGTTTTAGAAGTGTTAAGACGCTAATCCAAGTATTTTACCTCTTGGAGTATATGCGTCTTGTCTTTTTCCTAAACATTTCTCTCTGCTTCTGGCTGTAACCTTGAATCCTGATAACGTGAAAGTGAACTATTTGACGTGTCTCTTTCTCTCCTCGCTTGGCCCACGGACCAAGCGAAACTGGAGTACCTGAAGAAAACCCACGCATGCATGGAGAGAACATGCAAACTCCACCCACAAAGGTCCCGGGCCAGGATTTGAACTGGCGACCTTCTCACTGAGAGACGGCAGCTCCACCGTGCTGCAGTGTTTAATTATCTCTTTCAGAATATTTTTAAAACAAGAAGCATGATCGCTTGTGAATAGAAGAAAAAATGTGCGGCACAACACATCTGAGGTAATCGACCACAGAGAACATCAAAATCAAATGTTGACACGTTCTTATTCATATGAACACAAATACTGAGATGCACCTCACATTAAAACCTGACTCCTGGTACTGGACGGTGCTGTCCCATGCTCTCTGCACCAAAACGTCTGTCCTCACCTTGAGACAGCTAAAGACCCGATCACTTCTGTGAACCAGCAGAACTTCAGGACAAAGAGGACAAGATTACCTGCTACAGGTAGACCAGTGGACAAGATGCTGAGGTAGGAAGGTAAGTACATCCTTTTTTCCATCATGCAAAAAAAAAAAAAAAGTAGAGTTTTAAAAATTAATCTCAACAATTAGGAGCAGCTGTGGCTGAGTGGTTAGAGCAGCTGTCCTTCAATGGAAGAGTTGGGCGTTCGATTCTACCAGCAGTCTCATGCTGAAATGTCCCTGGGCAAGACACTGAACCTCTCATTGCCTCCAATGTGTGTCCCATCAGCGTATGAATGTGATAAAGCACTGACTATTATTTGTATAGATCTAATAGAGTGATGCATGAATACTGATAGGTACATGAGGGCAGATTGTTGTAGAGTGGTTTGAGTGTCTTCATAAGAGAGAAAGGTGTTAAATAAGTCCAGTCCATTTACCATTATTATCTGAATTCCACTTGATGTTACTTGTATTGTCATGTAGCACGATGAGGAATTTTTTTTTACATTACTTATCTCAAACAGTAATAAACTTGCATCATTCACACAAATGTAAACTGTTCAACTAATTAAATAGATGTTTTGACTATTTGCCAAAAAAAACAAGGAGTCATGAAAGTAAATTAAATTAAGATTATAGATTTAAAATAATTACTTTTAGAAGACATAGCTCATGAATGTTCTTTTTTATTTATTTTAAATACAAAAATTAACTAAATATGCCTGAAACAACAGAAAAAGAGCTGTTCATAGCAATATGACGTGCTTAGATTTGCAGTCATCTAGGAAATGGCAAATGCAAAATAAATAAATAAAAATAATGTTTTAAAACAAAGCATCTGGCAAGTTTCTCAGTTCAGTATCGGAGTGTGGAGATTGATGGTTTTTAAATGGCATGAGATGCTCAGTTTGTTAAAGCTGAATTACCAAAAGTAACTTTAACTTTTTTGTGATGTCTCCATCTGGAGGATTGAGCTTTCAAAAAAAATAAATTAATAAACAGATTATTGTCTCTCCTCCCACCTGAGGGTCATGGTTAGTCTGGCTCACAGGCATGAAGCTGTGAGTTCAACTGAAACTGACGGTGTTTCAGGTTGAATGTTCCACATTAAGTTTTAGAAAGCTCAAATCTGAGACCTCCTCCTCTGTTTGAAGATTTTACTTTTATTTTTTACATGAAGACGGAGTTGAAGGAAGTCAATTCCATAAAATGAGAAAAACCACCTTTACCAAGTCCAAATACTTTGTTCTTTAAATTACTTTTTGGATTGTCATTAAAATTTGTAAAGGTTTAATAATAATGTAGCTGTCTTTGACAACAGTTTGTCATAAATAAGAAAAAGTTTCCCTTTAAACCTGAACATTTTTCAAAAAGGTTGCCCTGTCACTAATTAAAGTACAGTAAATGCGGCTTTGCAGCAGTTTTGTTAGAGTTTCATTATTGTCATTCGCACCACATGTGATACATGTGATGGAACGACATTATGTACACAGGGTCCCAGTTACATCCAACAATAGAATGTAATTTAAAAACAGTAATAAGATCTAAGATATGAACTAAGAGAAACATCAACTAAAATATGCTAAGCACTAATAGCGTAAAAACAATAAACACAATATGCCAAACAGCAGCACGAACATGGGTCTGTGTGAGCAGATGAGCATGAATGAACACAGCAACATGAAACAGATCAGCAGCAACATGAAACAGATCAGCAGCAACATGAAACAGATCAGCAGCAACATGAAACAGATCAGCAGCAACATGAAACAGATCAGCAGCAACATGAAACAGATCAGCAGCAACATGAAACAGATCAGCAGCAACATGAAACAGATCAGCAGCAACATGAAACAGATCAGCAGCAACATGAAACAGATCAGCAGCAACATGAAACAGATCAGCAGCAACATGAAACAGATCAGCAGCAACATGAAACAGATCAGCAGCAACATGAAACAGATCAGCAGCAACATGAAACAGATCAGCAGCAACATGAAACAGATCAGCAGCAACATGAAACAGATCAGCAGCAACATGAAACAGATCAGCAGCAACATGAAACAGATCAGCAGCAACATGAAACAGATCAGCAGCAACATGAAACAGATCAGCAGCAACATGAAACAGATCAGCAGCAACATGAAACAGATCAGCAGCAACATGAAACAGATCAGCAGCAACATGAAACAGATCAGCAGCAACATGAAACAGATCAGCAGCAACATGAAACAGATCAGCAGCAACATGAAACAGATCAGCAGCAACATGAAACAGATCAGCAGCAACATGAAACAGATCAGCAGCAACATGAAACAGATCAGCAGCAACATGAAACAGATCAGCAGCAACATGAAACAGATCAGCAGCAACATGAAACAGATCAGCAGCAACATGAAACAGATCAGCAGCAACATGAAACAGATCAGCAGCAACATGAAACAGATCAGCAGCAACATGAAACAGATCAGCAGCAACATGATGTGATATTTCACAGTGATTATTCTGGTTATTTATTCATGAGTCTAACAGCCTCAGGGTAGAAGCTGTTCCTCAGTCTAGTGCTCCTCAACCTCCTTCCGGAGGGGAGTGGGGCAAAAAATGTGTGTGCTGGGTGAGTGAGGTCCTTCATGATGCAGGTGGCTCTCTTCCTGCATCTGGAGGTGTAGATGTCTGTGATGGTGGGGAGACTGACTCCAACATCTTCTGTGCAGCCTTCACCACTCTCTGCAAAGCTTTTCTTTCTGCAGCTGTGCAGCCTCCATGCCACACGTTGATGCTGGAGCACAGGATGCTCTCCACTGCACACCTGTAGAAGGAGGTGAGGACTGAGCTTCTCAGACCAGCTCGTCTCAGCCGTCTGAGGAAGTAGAGTCTCTGATGACCTTTCTTGATCAGGCTGGTGGTGTTGTTGCTCCAGCTGAGGTTATCATTCATGTGTACACCCAAGTACTTGTAGCTGGAGACCACTTCCACCGCAGATCCTCTTATGTTCAGGGGGTGTGGGTGTGTTTGTTCCTTCTGAAGTCCACAATCATCTCCTTTGTCTTCTTCACATTGATGTGAAGGTTATTCTCTTTGCACCAGCTCTCCAGGTGTTCCACCTCCTGACTGTAGCTGGACTCATCATTGTTTGTGATGCAGCCCACCACAGCTGTATCATCTTGTTGGGTAGCTGCACAATCATATGTGAGCAGAGTAAACAGGAGAGGGCTCAGCACACAGCCCTGAGAGGAGCCAGTGCTGAGGGTTATGGTGGAGGAGGAGAAGTTGTGGATCCTCACTGTCTGCAGTCTGTTTGTTACAAAGTCTAGGACCCAGTTGCATAGAGAGTGGCTTAGTTCTAGTGTGAATATTGCCCATCAGGGTTTGGGGGATCATGGTGTTGAAGGCAGATGTGAAGTCCACAAATACCATACAGACGTAGGAGTACTTCTGCTCCAGGTGGGTGAGAGCAGTGTGGACCACAGAGGAGATGGCGTCCTCTGTTGATCTATTCCCGCAATGTGTACTGGTGAGGGTCCTCGTTGATGGTTGTTTTGAGTCTGATAAGTTGAGGTCTTCAGGCAGGTGCAGAACTGTTGCCAGGGTGAGGGAGGAGTTAAAGATGTCAGCCAGCACCTCACAGAGCTGATCAGCAGCCTTTCAACACCTTCCCGGGGATGTTGTCTGGGCCGGTTGCTTTGCGAGGATTAATCCTCCTGAAAGTACTCCTTACTTCTGCTGAGGTCACGCTGAGAAGCTTTTCATCCGGTAGTGAGATGAGTCTGGTGCTGTGATCTGTTCAGGTCTTCAAAGTGTGCATAGAACTTGTTGAGGGTATCAGGCAGTGATGAGTCTTTGAGGCATTGTTCGCTCCTATCTTTATAATCTGTTATACACTTAATGTACCTACACATTCTCTGTTGGTCTTGTGAGGTAAATTGACCCTGGATCCTCTGTGCATATGTGGTCTTGGCCTTCTTAATACCAGCGACCAGCTCTTTCCTTGTCCTTCTCAGCTCCAGTGAGATTCCTAGGGGAATTGGAAATACCCTCTACATTTGGTTGTCCGTTGGTCTTGTAAGCTAGATAACTTGAAAAATAAGCATCTTAAAACAAGAAAGGTCCCAATCAAAAACAGGACTGCCACATCAAAATCTAAGATTGTTGCCACCATATAATGTTTGTAAAAATGTAAACTTTGTGAGCTGGATGACTTGAAAAATAGACAACAGGTGGACTTCCATTTTAGTCTGCATGTAGGCACAAAAAAGTATACTGTGTGTGTGTGTGTGTGTGTGTGTGTGTGTGTGTGTGTGTGTATAGAAGCAGAGCTTCAATTTGTGGTGGCCATAAAGCAGATGAAGCAGAGCTCCACATATCCTCCAGGAGCAATTTGAGATAAGTTGGCCTATCTAAGGCCAAGCGGGGAAGCAAGTTTCAGATAAACAACAATTGTTTCAGGGCTGGCCCACTCAATGGCTAATCCAAACAGCAAGACTTGTTGCCATTCCGTCGGTCTGTGCTTGTAGCCTTCTCCAAGGTTGATTCCTTCATGCCACCGAGTTCTAGGAGCCACAAGTGGCCACCGATTCTCAGAAATCGCAAAGCTCACAAAGCATCTGAGCCTGAGTGCTCGAAGCAAGGTACATAAGCCAGGCATCCTCACCACTGGCAAAACGGCCGCCGATGTCTTCCTAATTAGTCGATATCCCAGGTACCCTCTGATTCCAAAAAGCAGAAACCCTGTTATCATAAATCCAATTACCGGTATGTATGCGTCTTCAACAACCTCAATGGACAATACAGACTGGCACATCATTTTCCATTCACCCCAGACATTCATGGGGTCCATACAATCTTCAGGGCATGAGGGTTCTCCTCCACCCTGTCTTCTCATCGATAACGTTTTATCAATTGCATTGAGACCAGCTGACCAGATCCATAATAATTTACGATTCAGAGGATGTGTAAAGAGAGGCTCTCAGACATATTCATAGGACAAGAGCAAATGCAGGAGGGAGGCAGGAGAGTTGCCTTTCATGACATACCTGTAGTTTTAAATTAAGATGTCCATCCATCATCTTCTACTTATTTCAAAGTTGGGTCACAGGGGCAGAAGCTTGAGCAGGGAGGCCCAAACATCTCTTTCCGCAACATCTTCCAGCTCTTCTTGGAGGACCCCAAGGTGTTCCGAAGCCAACTGAGAGACTATTCTCTCCAGCATGTCCTGGGTCTTCTCCCAGACATGCTCAAAGCACCTCCCTAGGAAGGCCCAGGGAGCATCCTTACCAGATACCTGAACAACCTCAACTGGCTCCTCTCGATGTGTAGGAGCAGCGGTTCTACACCGAGTCTCTCCTGGATAACAACTTCTCACCCTATATCTAAGGGAGAGTCCAGCTACCCTGCAGAGGAAACGCATGTCATCCGCCTGTATCCATAATCTCATTTTTCGGTCACTAGTCAGATTAAGATGATAAAAAATAGATGAATTGCAGGAGTTTTGGTCAAACTTTGTGAATACTATGAGATCTCACAAGATGTTGGTCCTGAAGTGTGAATGACTCAGTTAGGACATCAAATTTGGCTCCATGGCCATTTTTGTGTTGGTGAACATCAATTAACTGTGGCAACCATCTTGAATTGAGTGGATTCCAAATTTTGGCCTGCTGTAGATGCATATCCCGATTACTTTCTGAATTTCACTTATATCTGTCCAGTAGTTATTTTACAAACATCCTTATGCCTTTAGCAGTGGGTGCTTCTAGGAGAAACCAGAAGTGATGATCAGTGACTTTAGGTTGGAGCAGATAATTTATAAAGAAAAATTGATACATCCATTGTTCTTAAAGCAAATTTTCAGTATGAGCCTTTCTTCTCCTCAAAC
>JBBPBX010004151.1:0-33323 GCA_038048925.1 Garcialebias charrua | reverse complement strand
CTTCACTCTGTTGATAGAACTACAATATTTATCCTTAATGGCTCAACCCATGCAAACAATACGACACAACATGTAGAAACATGCAAGCTTTATTATCCTGTGGTTTGATCAATGCTGGTACATGTAGGTAGAAATAAATACTATAAGTGATGTTGTGTAAAGTGCTATGCTTCCAGAATCCTAACCATCATCAGCTCCTGATATAATGGGTTGATGTATGTCTGCTCTCTAAGGCCAGTATATCTCACGGGGCTGGGACTGTTGGACACAGAGGGAAATGTGAAAATATTTTTGTAGTCTGATAATTGTGATCAGCAAGCTGGGAGCCCATGTTTTGAAAATCCCTGCCATTTTCATGTGCAAGCATATTCCAGGTTGTGCACGTTTGGTTGCCATCCTTGCACCCACTTCAGCCTGCTTTGTTTCATGTCGGCAATTCCCCACGTTTATGATTTAATCTACTGGAGTACATTTTAGACAAAAATTTAGGCAGATTTGAATCAGTTTGTAATTATTTATCATCTGTGGTTTTAAGAACTGATCGATTGCCTCAGTGGTTGTTTAGATCTCCCATGCTGGTTTAAAAATAGAGCTCTAGTAGTGATTATGAGATGGGTTTGAAACACCACAACGCTGACTTTAAGAAAAACACTTTTTTTCTTCCATATGATTTGATTTGATGTTTATTCATTCATTTTAAAAGAACAATATACAGTTTCATCAGATACAAGAATACAAGTAGGATAAAATGAAGGGAGCAGAAAGAAGATGAAATCTTATTATATCTGCCCCTTATTTCACAGTTTGTTCAACCAATGATAACCTTCAAACTACATCACAAAATGAATAATTCTACTTAATTTTACTAACTGTAATACACAAACTACATCACAAAATGAATAATTCTACTTAATTTATCTAACTGTAATACACAAACTACATCACAAAATGAATAATTCTACTTAATTTTTCTAACTGTAATACACAAACTACATCATTCTAACTGTAATACACAAACTACATCAGAAAATGAATAATTCTACTTAATTTTTCTAACTGTAATACACAAACTACATCACAAAATGAATAATTCTATTTAATTTTTCTAACTGTAATACACAAACTACATCACAAAATGAATAATTCTATTTAATTTTTCTAACTGTAATACACAAACTACATCACAAAATGAATAATTCTACTTAATTTTTCTAACTGTAATACACAAACTACATCACAAAATGAATAACTCTACTTAATTTTTCTAACTGTAATACACAAACACACTAAGCTACATCATCAGTCAACATAAGTGTAATACACAAACACACTAAGTTACATCATATATAGTTTTTGAGCAAGTCCTTTTTGACCTTTTTCTTAAATGTATACATTGATTTTGCATTTTTAACATCACTCTCCAGAGCATTCCACAATCGAACTCCCTGAATTGAGGTAGACCGTCCCTTTAAGCTGGTTCTGAATTGTGGTTTGATGAATATCTCTGTCCCTTTGAGATTGTAATAACTTTGTCTTTTTATAAAATTTCTTTGGATATTTAAAGGTAATGTGTTATTATGAGCCCTATACATAACTGATAAAATACTATATTCTACCAATTCCTGGAATTTCAATAAGTTTAGCTGAAGAAACAAGGTGTTTGATGGGTGACTGAAATGTTTTCTGGTGATTACTCTTACAGCTCTCTTTTGTAAAATAAAAACAGGCTTTGTAATTGTTTTGCACGCTTTTCCCCAAACCTCAATACAATAGATTAAATGTGGAGCAATGATTGTGTTATACAACATATGCAGAGCTTTATCAATTAAAAAATCCCTGACTTTATACAGTACTGCAATTGATCTAGCTATTTTTGTTTTAATGGAATTTACATGATGTTTCCATGTCAGTTTGTCATCAATGATAACACCCAGAAACTTCACTTCACTCACTTTACAGATCACAACATCTTCAATTTCAAATGGATCGTCATCAACAATTCTCTTTTTGTTACTGAATATCATGTAATTAGTTTTATCTAAATTCAAAGATAATTTGTTTAATTTAAACCAAGTTTGTATTTTTATAAATTCTGTTTTCATCATATCCAAAATCTGTTTTATGTCTTTACCCGAACAGAAAAATGTGGTGTCATCGGCAAAAAGAACACATTTAAGAAGTCCTGACACATTTACCAAGTCATTCACATATAAAATAAATAACTTTGGTCCAAGCACAGAGCCCTGAGGAACTCCACAAGTGATATCACGGAGGTCAGATCTAACATCATTTATTTGCACAAACTGTTTCCTGTCCTTCAAATAGCTAGATACCCACTGTAATGCTGGTCCTCTAATACCATATTTATTTAGTTTTTCAAGGAGAATGGTGTGGTCAATGGTATCAAATGCTTTTTTTAGATCAACAAAAACACTAACACAGTACTGTTTATGATCGACAGCATTAGTTATTTGTTCCATTAAATCCATGAGAGCCATTGACGTAGAGTTTTTTTCTCTAAACCCATACTGACTGCTACTTAAAATATTTTGTTTATCAATAAATTGATCCAATCTGGTCACAAATAGTTTTTCTAGAATTTTTGAGAACTGTGGTAACAAGGATATTGGCCTATAATTATTGAATACACATTTATCACCATTTTTAAAAAGAGGAATTACCTTTGCTACTTTCATGTTATCTGGAAATATTCCTGTTGAAAAAGATAAATTGCATATATATGTAAACGGTTCAATAACATAACTCATTATTTCTTTTACGAACATCATATCCATGTCCACCCAGTCTTTTGATCTCTTGTCTGAGAGATTTTTTACCATTTTCATAATTTCCTCTTTGTTAGTTCCATTAAGAAAAATACTGTTGGTGCAACTTTTAATTGAATGACACACCTTATTATCTACTTTTGGTATTTTAGCTGCAAGGCTTGATCCAATATTTACAAAATATTGATTAAATTCATTTACGATATCATTCTCATCATGTATTTCTTTGTCATCTTTCACAAAATATTTTGCAATGTTCGTTTTCGCTTTATGACTTTTTAGAACATCATTTATAACTCGCCATGTTTTTAGTGTCACCATTACTCTTGTTTAATAAATCACTATAGTATTCTTTCTTGCATTTTCTTACCAACTTATTTTTTATATTTTTCTTCAGCTTGTTGTGTTCTCGTTTTTAAGAAACATGAATACAAGTAATTTTTTTACAAGCATTTCTCAACCCTTTAGTCATCCAAGGTTGGTCGACAATATTTCTTTTTCTACGATTTCTTTGCACACAATTCTTTTCATACAGAGCTTCTAAAATATTCATAAATTCATCATACGATCTGTTAACATCATCAATATACACGTCCTTCCAGTTTTGCTTCTGTAAATCATCTTTTCATTGATCCATAGCTTTTTTTGATGTGTTTATTATGATCAAGTCTAACAAGGTTCAACCCCTGTACCTCATATTCAAGGAAACTGAGAATCCCACAAACATTTCAAGACATTTTAGAAACATGCTTATTGTTTACAGGCTAGTCACCAACAGTCCTAACCCTTTGAGATAACTTTAAAAATATCTGCAGTAAAATGACAAATGATGTTCTTACATTTATAATTCATACAATAATAATCTATATTTTACAATAATCCATTATTTTCAGCTTGTTTCAGTCAGGTCTCGGGGGCAGCAGGGAGGTCCAGACATCTCCTTCAACAATCACCTCTTCCAGCTTTTCTGGAGGATTCCAAAACGTCCCCAGGCTAGCCATGAGATGTAGTATCTCCAGCATGTCCTGGGTCTTCTCCGGGGTCTCCTCCCGGTCAGACATGCTCAGAGGCACCCAGGAAGCATCCTGCCCAGATTGTAAGGTATTGTATTTAATTTATTCATTTCAAATTTAAACACAAAAGCAACAAATTCAAAACATGTATAGAAAGCAAAAACAAACAAAAAAACAGATTTAAAATGAAAGGAAGCAGATGAAGAATAAAATTCTTATATCTGCCCCTTCTTAAATCAAAATTCTAAATGCCTGAACAACCTCAATGCCTCTCGATGTGGAGGAGCAGCGGTTCTCCTCAGAGTCTCTCCTGATAATTGAACTTCTCCCCCTATCTGTAAAGAAGAGTCCAGATACCCTGCAGGGAAAATTAATTTCCTGCGTCTGTGATCTTGTTCTTTCTGTCACTACCTGCAGTTCATGACAATAGGTGAGAGTAGGAATGTAGACCACCAGTACCGGTAAACAGAAAACTTTGTCTTGACATCTCCGTATAATGAAAGGGATTTATGGTAAATTAGCAAAAACAGAAAAGATCTTACACACAGTTATAGCGAAAACTTTTTTTTTTTTTTTTAAAAGTTGAATATGGATTATATTTGAGTATTTTTTACAACGTTCTGAAACATGATGATGTGAGACATGTAAGGATCTTTGTACAGTCTGTTCAGGGTCTACCGTCATCATTGTCTTCAATGTACCTCTGAAATAAGAATGTGGGTTTAGGAATGATGTCACACCCAAGTCAGAAATCAGAGGAATGTGCCAATTCTTGTACTCAGTTACAGTCTAACTAGCATTAACAGCACAGGTTAATACTGTTTATTTTCTGTACTTTATCTATTGAAACATTGCAGCAACGTGTGTGAGCATTTGGCTCCGCAGCTATCACGTTTAACGTGCAGAGCAACCACATCAGACTTTGAGGGGGTACTTGGTCAGTGACCTCCAACTTCCCATGACAGGTCTGACTTCAGCTTCCATGTACAAATAAAAACCATATTAAGTTAATTCATCCTAATCTGAAAACATATCTGAAAACAGTCCAGAGGAAGTTACCCAATCAAATGTCCATGCTTCTGTTTGTGCAACAGAGCTGGCATCTTTATCCAGGTTAGTGTGAAATGAGCTCTGTTGATATTATAGTACAAATATATTGTTATACAAGTATTAGATCAACGGGAGCCTAGACAATACTGAAAACTACATATGCATAAGCATGTGTATACATGCACAAGCTGCCTGTTTTCCCATGTAATATATAATTGTAAAGAAAAAAGGCACATGCAGTAAGCTTGGCTGTGAAGCATTTGTCATTTCCTCTTCATTTGTTCTTGGCAGCCAGGGGTTTACGGCTGATTTTCTTGCTTTTATCGTTACTTTTTTTCGGAGGCTCAGGATTAGCCTGCATGTGTCTTCCGTAGAGACTGTGGAGCAGAAAGAAAAAAAGAGATGGTGAACATTCACAGACACTGGCTTTGTGTTGGGTAGTTACATGTTAATTTAAAGCACAGATTGGGCCATCAAAACAGCTGAGAAAACTATAAAAACTCAAACAGCTACAAACATTTCCCATTAAAGTGACAGGAGATATACAAAAAAATACAAATATAGTACACTAATTACAGTAATTGATAACAATAATGGTAAATGGTAAATGGAGCTTATTTATATAGCGCTTTCCAGCCCCCTGTGAGGAGCCCCAAAGCGCTTTACAATACCAGCCATCCACCCATTCATTCAGACATTCATACACCGGTAGTGGTAGCCTGCCTTGCAAGGCGCCATCCAGACCTACCGGGAGCAACTCGGGGTTAAGTGTCTTGCCCAGGGACACAACGACACATGGTGGGCGGATGCAGGATTCGAACCTCCAACCTTCCGATCAGGGGTCGACTGCCATTACCACTACACCACGGCCACCCCATAATAATAATAATAATAATTATTATTTTTATCCCAGACAAAAGTTGCTCACACTGATGAAACAGCGTGAATGGAGTGGGGGTGTTGGTTAACACTACAGTTAATAGTGTTGCCAGTTTTTATGTCATTTCCATCTCAAAGTTAGATTCACTTTTCCTCTCAACTAGAACTAGATCAAGGTGTGTAATCAGTCAGTGTGTGCATTGACAATGTATTTGCTCAAACCCTCTTTGGATGTGGTGTGGAATGAAGTGTATCGATATATATATGATTTATTCAGAGGTGGGTAGAGTATTCAACATTTTTACTCAAGTAAAAGTATTGTTACTTGAACCAAATACTGTAGTACACAAGTAAAAGTAGTGAGTAGGCATCCAAAAATTTACTTGAGTAAAAGTAATAAAGTACTTTGATTATAACCTACTCAAGTAGTGAGTAACTGCGGAGTACCATCTCGTGTCGTTAAATTATAACATGCAAATGGATTTACAAGGAAACATAACTTTTAATGAGACTGAACATACATTGTTATAAATAAAAACACAAAGGCAATACCAGCCAAAAGGATTTAGAAATAAACCACTTATCTTTTACATTGTTGTAAATAAAAAAAAAAACACAAAGGCAACTGTAGCCCAAATAATTCTGCTAAATAATAATAAACTTGACTTTCTGCAAAACTTTGTTTCTACCAGTAAATGTTGGAACTCATTTTCTTACATTTTGACATCCTATAAACAGCACTAACTGTTTACCAGAATCTCCGACGTCACTCAACATGGCCCGCGCGGAGAGTTTGTTGTGGTCACGTGACTGGTTGGCTTCACTTGATTGGTTACATGTCAGGTGACAATAAGTTACGCAATAATTTTGCTGCAAATGTTTTTACATACTTGAAACAAAAGTAACTGTAGCGATCGGCAGAAAGCCCATAGTAACTGAGTAAAAGTTGCGGTTTTCTCCCCTAAAATTTACTCAAGTAAAAGTACAAGTCTTTCACATTTAAACTACTCTCACAAGTACAATTTTCTCAAAAAGCTACTTAAGTAAATGTAACGGAGTACTGTAAATGTAACTCGTTCCTACCCACCTCTGGATTTAATCCACCCAGTCCTCCATTATCTATACCCATTTCTTCCTTTCAGGGTCACCAGGGGTCCCTGGATCGCTGGGTACTCCAGTTTTCTCCCACATACCAAAAACATGCATGTTAGGTTGATTGGTAACTAAATTGTCTCTAGGTGCAAGTGTGAAAGTGAATGGTTGTTTGTCTCGATGTGTGCCTGTGACGGACTGGAGACCTGTCCAGGGTGTCCCCTGCCTCTCGCACAGTGACTGCTGGATATGGCACCAGTGACCCCCCACGACCCAGAAAGGAAGAAGCGGGTAAAGATAATGGACTGATGTCTGAATATATCATTGCAGGAACATCAATAGGAGGGGTGGTAGTAGCTCAGAGGTCAGTACCATAGTCCTGAGTCTGCAGGATTGAGCTCAGGTTGTGTCAGGGGGTGGGGGGGTTCACAAATCTTTCATGCGAGTTTGCTCTGTGACGAGGCCTGAAGTACATTTTAATTAACTCTCAATTGATTTTCTGCATTAACCAGTCCAGATAACACAATAAAGTAATTTCAGCTTGTAACCTGGTGTCCATGGCTAGTATAGCACAAGTTCATATCAAATGTTGTCTCAGGTCACTGTTCAAAACATTCACATACATTAAAAATACCAGTTAGTGAAAGTTATACAACTAAGGAAGCCAGCAGATTTAACCTAATCTCTGTTTCGTCACAACCTCCCATCCAAAGCAATAAAAAAAAAATACTTCCATTAAACAGGAAGAAACCTCCAGCAGAATGAGGCTTAGCATAGGCAGCCAACTGCCTCGACTGGCAGGGGAAAGAGGCGGCAGGAAATCAATATAGACAAGACAGAAAATGGCTAATCCATCCATACTGTATGTACTTTCTATGGGGGGGAAAAAGAGGAAGAAAACACCTTAATGTTAGAAATAATTACAAATGCGAACATGAACAATAGAGTGAATAAGCGGTTTGCAGATGTCTCCTGTCATTGAGGGATTTGAATAGTGAATGTTTGTAGCTTTCGAGAAGAGTGTTTGGATTATAATTGAACATGGAATGCAAGTAAACCATAATGTTTTTGGTCCAGGATCTTCAAGGAGGTAGCAGCATCATTGTGTAGAAGAACAGATGTATGTTTTATTGTTTTTATTTTACTTTAGAGTGACAGAGCTTGATGAGTGGAGGGATCAATTTTACCCACCACCAGCCACAATGGCGGAGTCAAGGGGTGGCCAATGGTGGCCTAGGTCACTACAGATGGATCTTCGGCTGCCCCAACCATTTGTAAAAACTACTGGTATACTTTTAAGCAAATTTAAACTAAAAAAAGCATAGTTTTCTTAAATGATAGGAATAGCCACTTTATATACTGTACGGTGGTGGCCATCTTGAATTTTGATGTGGCAACCCAATATTTGAGAGGAATCTTTCTTACGTCTAGATGCAACATGTTTAAAACTCAGTTTTTCTGCATAAGATTATCTTAGCACAAGTTAAAACTTTGGCAAGAAAGGCAGTGGGCAATTTATATACTTTATAGGAATACTAGGCCTTTAATTATATGGTGTATTTATTTACTTCACAGATAGTTACCTAGATTCAGCAAATGACCCTGTAAGTATTTATTATCAACCATTAATCAGGCCAATCCTATTGAGCTCACAGATCTCTTTTGCAAGGAAGGCCACAACATGAATAACAGTAATGGGAATATTTAGAAATTAATTTACTGTTGATGTCTTACTTGGGATGGATGGCCACTAAAAAGTATATTCGTTTTAGAAATCCATCCAAGCCCCATCAAAGCAAATTCTACAGGGGTTATGATAATTTAATTAAACATTTATTGTAAGTAATTTTACGTTTAAAAATTACTCAACTGACTGATTGTTAAGCTTACTAGGGATGCACAATATTGGATTTTTGGCCGATATCCGATATGTTAAATCTTATTTGGCTGATAACTGATGCCGATATTTTATATACGTTCCTTTGTCAGAATATAGCCCTCTAATTTAGGCTTATTCGCTACAAAAATTGTGCAACAGCTGTAAGAGTTGGTGACATATATTTAGTAACAGCCTTATGATATGCATAGCACTTTCCATCCATCCATCTTCTTCCGCTTATCTGGGGTCGGGTCGCGGGGGTAGCAGCCTAAGTAGGGAGGCCCAGACTTCCCTCTCCCCAGCCACTTGGAGCAGCTCCTCCGGGGGAATCCCAAGGCGTTCCCAGGCCAGCCGAGAAACATAGTCCCTCCAGCGCGTCCTGGGTCTTCCTCTGGGTCTCCTCCCGGTGGGACATGCCCGGAACACCTCACCAGGGAGGCGTCCAGGAGGCATCCTAACCAGATGCCCGAGCCACCTCAACTGGCTCCTCTCGATGTGGAGAAGCAGCGGCTCTACTCCGAGTCCCTCCCGGATGACTGAGCTTCTCACCCTATCTCTAAGGGAGAGTCCAGCCACCCTGCGGAGAAAACTCATTTCAGCCGCTTGTATCCGAGATCTTGTTCTTTCGGTCATAACCCAAAGCTCATGACCATAGATGAGGGTGGGAACGTAGATCGATCGGTAAATTGAGAGCTTTGCCTTTTGACTCAGCTCTCTCTTCACCACGACAGACCGGTACAGCGCCCGCTTCACTGCGGACGCTGCACCTATCCGCCTATCGATCTCACGCTCCAGTTTTCCCTCATTCGTGAACAAGATCCCGAGATACTTAAACTCCTCCACTTGGGGCAGGACCTCCTCCCCGACCCAGTGCATAGCACTTTGACTTATATTAAATGAAAAGTATTAAATGTTATTTATTAGCATTAGGCACCTGCAATGCTGTCTCACTTGTGGAGGCTTGTTCCGGATTCCTAGCTGCAGTGTGAGATCCTCTGCGCTATTGTGCATGAAGGACAGCCTTTTTAAGGTCAAAGTTTTTTGTCTATCCATTGTGCCGTAAGACTAATCATGCTAATGGGGCTAACACCTGATGTACAAATGTCTGTGGTAAAGCTCACCCAACAAGTTATGCTATAGGCTATTAGCTTAAACCTGTTAACAAGCACGGGCCCGCGTGACATACATTTGCATAAAGAGCTTCGTCATTTCCCAAATACGGAAGATTTGTAAATTCGGGTGTCTTTAAACTCTTTTATAAGGTCTCTGCTTTTGATTGACACCAATTTTGACCAACTGAGTGAAACTATTCAGTCGTTAGAGCCAATCAAATCCACCGATAGTGACGACGAAAAAATCACCCAATGCCTACTTTCCCACGTGGGGCTTTGGCCAATCAAATCAGACGCTGATTCTGACGCGACAGACGTATAGCCAATGAAAATCCCGTCATGGAGATATGTGGCATGTGGGGGTGGGTGTTAGAGGGAGGTTTAATGTCATCATAAATGATGGTTGGTAACTCAGGTAACGTTATGTTGGAAAAATTTCTCAGACTGTGGATGATGTAGCGAGGCTCAATGTAGTACATACATTTTCGGAATCCGCCATCCTCACCAACAAAAAATAAAACTTCCACACCATCGACATTTTGCATTTTCCAGACTCTGCCATGAGATCAGGTAGGCATGTGTGACGTCATCGCATTGCGTTGCCGTTGCAAAGTCATCACGTTGTGCAGCCGCTGCAGGCAAAAACTGCACCTTTTAGTGAGTTATTTCAATGGAATAGCCGATGTTCAATATTGAAATTTAATGCCAATATAGGCCGATACGATACCATGCCGATAATATTGTGCATCCCTAAAGCTTACAGATTTAAAGATTATACAATAAAATTTTCTTTTTGATGTACATAGATTGTGGCCAGTAAAAAACTCAGTAATGTTTTTACAGCATTGGAAGAAATGAAAGGAAAAAAAGATTTTCTTAGTTCTTTTATACACACATTCAGAAAATTTAATGAGATTTAAAAAATGTTTTTATAAACATAAATTCCAATCCAATAATAATAACATGTCAAATTTATTTAATAAAAAAAAAGTCAATGCAAAATTTGACTGCCTAGCAAACGCACTCCATCTATTTTCATTACCATCTTTTCTATACAAGGTCACAGGGAGCTGGTGCCTAGTTGCAGACATCTTTAGAGGAGAGGCAGGGTACAGCCTGGACAAGATGCAGGTCCATCACATGGACACAGAGACAAACAAAACAGACAACCACTCAAACATTCTCTCACACCTTGGAACAATTTAGAGATGAGAGTTGGGTAAGTGTAAAGAAAGCGGAGTATTAGGAGAAAACCTACACTTGCATGGGGAGAACATGAAAACTTCAGCCACATTAAGGCTACAAGCTGCAACCCTGTGGCTCTGAGGTAACAGGTCTACCCACTGCTCCACCATGAAAAGCCTATTTTTAGATTCAAATCAACAAGGTCATTGCAACCACTGAGAAGAGGGCAAAGACCAAGCCAAGATATCATCTATGACTCAGTGTTTTTCAACCACTGTGCCTAGGCACACTAGTGTGCCACGAGTGATCGTCAGGTGTGCCTTGGAAATTATCAAAAAAGCACCACCCCCCACCCCCTTTTCTACAACCTCTTTAAATTTAAGACCACATTGTTGTGGTACTGTTCGGGTGTATTTTTGAAGACATGTTAAGTGCAATTTGAAATAAGAAATATAAAATATGATAAAAATACATTTTTGTGTTTATTTCATTCCTATTCAAGACACTTTGATAAGAATGACTATATATTTAATATAGGCGGATACAGTGTATCTATGTTTACAATTTTGGTTGGTGGTGTGCCTCGGGATTTTTTTCAATGAAAACACTGTGCCTTGGCTCTAAAAAGCTTGAAAAACACTGAACTATGTCAGTGAATGACTCCCACCACCTGAATGACACTGAAGATGCTTGAGAGCTCCTTCAGGGAGAGATTGCTCCACTCGAGGTGCATGAAGGAACGGTTTCAGAGATATTTCCTTCCATTGGCTGTGTGGTTTCAGAGATATTTCTTTTCATTGGTTGTCAAGACTGTGTAACCAACAAAGATAACCATAGACTGACACCCCCCCCCCCCGCTCACAAAGCAAAATAAAATCAAGCAACCCATTAGGAAGAAACATTAACACTCAATATCTCTTGATGCATGCTCAATAATCCAGCTAGAAAAATCTAAAAAATTAAGTACAAACCGGATTCCAAAAAAGTTGGGACACTAAACAAATTGTGAATAAAAACTGAATGCAATGATGTGGAGATGGCAAATGTCAATATTTTATTCGTAATAGAACATAGATGACAGATCAAAAGTTTAATCTGAGTAAATGTAACATTTTAAAGGAAAAATATGTTGATTCAAAATTTCACAGTGTCAACAAATCCCCAAAAAGTTGGGAATAAGTGGCTGGAAAAAGGAAATTGAGCATTTAACGAACAGCTGGAAGACCAATTAACACAAATTAGGTCAATTGACAACATGATTGGGTATAAAAAGAGCTTCTCAGAGTGTCATTGTCTCTCAGAAGCCTAGATGGTAAGAGGATCACCAATTCCACCATTGTTGCGCATAGAGATAGTGCAGCAATACCAGAATAATATATAATCTGTTATACACATGCTCCATGGGTCTTGTGAGGTGACTTGACCCTTGATCCTCTGTGTATGTTGCTTTGGCCCTTTTAATACCAGCAACCAGCTCTTTCCTTGTCCTTCTCAGCTCATGTGATTTGCCTGAAGGCAGTGTCCCTGGCTTCCAGCAGGGTGCGAACCTCTGCATTCAGCCAAGTTTTTCTGTTCAGTTAGCTCTTAACATATCTGATGGTAGTGACGTCATCAGCACATTTGCTAATGTAACCCAGGACTGAGGATGTGTATTCTTCCAGGTCTAGCTCCCCTTCATTTACAGCATCTTCTCTGAAGACCTGCCAATCTATGCATGCAAAACAGTCTTTCAGTATGGAGTCACTATTCTTCACCCAACTTTTAACTTTCTTTTGTATCGGTCTGGATTGTCTCAGCAGTGGGAGGTAAGCAGGGGCCAGGAAGATGGAGATATGGTCAGATAGTTCTAGGTGGGGGCAGGGTGCGGCTTTGTATGCATCTCCTACTTTTGTGTATACACAGTCCAGAGTGTTGTTTCCTCGTGTTGGTATGGCAACCTGCTGATAAAATCTTGATAGGTAGTAAAGTCACCAGTGGCCATGTAAAAAGCCTCAGGGTGTTTGTTTTGCAGCAAGCTAATATTATCATGAAGCTCCCGCAAGGCGTCTGTAGCATTAGCATTTGGAGCTATGTAAACAACGACTGAGACGACTGAGAATCTTCACCAGCATATGTAAACAACTGTTATGAACAATGCTGGGAAATTAGGGGAGGTAGATAATGTGGTTGACATTTCATTGTTAGCTGCTCCAAAGACTTGGAGCAAGAGCGGTTTATCAGAGTACAGTTTGTGTATCAACTTTTACTCACATAAATGCATACACCGCCTCACCATGATTTCCCCGTAAGCTCGCTACAGCGGTCCGCTCGGGAAAAAAAAGCTGGACGACAGCTAGAACGCTGGGTCCGGAATGTCGCTGTTGAGCCATTCTTCCTTGTGACAAAGCACTGCACATTTCCTCATCTCCTCTGAGGCACCCACTCTCAGATGAAGCAAATCCATTTTGTTGTCCAAAGAACGGATGTTCGACAGAAAGAGAGAGGGTATCCGAGTTTGCCAGCCTTAGAGTTAAAGGGATTGTGACATGATTTTGTAAATTTGAATATTTGTCAGAACATATATATCTTATATCATTGAGCTCTGGTCGTTTTTGCATAATAAATTATAAATATATTAAAATTTCATTCCAAGTTATGATAGTCATTTCTCTGGGACACGCCCCTAAAATTCCGTGCATTCCGCAAAACCGTCATTTGACGTACACGTGGGGAGCCGCTGCTCAACGCGCATGTAATTAATAATGGCGGAGCATGTCGACTCAGACGAGTGCAGCATTTCTAGTATTGATCTAAGCAATTTGTCTTCAGTTTTGGAAGGTCAATATAAGTAGTAGAAGTTTTAATCTTGCTCAAATCATTTTATTGTATACTCTATTAATGGAAAACTTATTAACTTTTACGATTCAGCTTTAAAAAAAACGTGCAGGGAGCCTCGTGGCTTTGAGCACGTCCGATTGCGTTTGAGATCTATCATTTTAAGACAGTAAATCATCCAAAACCCTCATTAATAGACTCTCCCCTAATAAAAACAAACAACAGATCGTACCTGATTGCGCCGACATAATTTAAAAATACCTAAATAGCACCCCGTGTTGACTCGGTAGCTATGCTAATGTCTGTTAGCAAGCAGATGTCGGCAGATAGACCTCACGTCTGACATATATCATTTTTAAACAGTAAATCATCCAAAACCCTCATTAAATGACTCTCCTCTATTAAAAACAAACAACAGATCGTACCTGATTGCGCCGACATAATTTAAAAATACCTAAATAGCACCCCGTGTTGACTCGGTAGCTATGCTAATGTCTGTTAGCAAGCAGATGTCGGCTGATAGACCTCACGTCTGACATATATCATTTTTAAACAGTAAATCATCCAAAACCCTCATTAAATGACTCTCCTCTATTAAAAACAAACAACAGATCGTACCTGATTGCGCCGACATAATTTAAAAATACCTAAATAGCACCCCGTGTTGACTCGGTAGCTATGCTAATGTCTGTTAGCAAGCAGATGTCGGCTGATAGACCTCACGTCTGACATATATCATTTTTAAACAGTAAATCATCCAAAACCCTCATTAAATGACTCTCCTCTATTAAAAACAAACAACAGATCGTACCTGATTGCGCCGACATAATTTAAAAATACCTAAATAGCACCCCGTGTTGACTCGGTAGCTATGCTAATGTCTGTTAGCAAGCAGATGTCGGCTGATAGACCTCACGTCTGACATATATCATTTTTAAACAGTAAATCATCCAAAACCCTCATTAAATGACTCTCCTCTATTAAAAACAAACAACAGATCGTACCTGATTGCGCCGACATAATTTAAAAATACCTAAATAGCACCCCGTGTTGACTCGGTAGCTATGCTAATGTCTGTTAGCAAGCAGATGTCGGCTGATAGACCTCACGTCTGACATATATCATTTTTAAACAGTAAATCATCCAAAACCCTCATTAAATGACTCTCCTCTATTAAAAACAAACAACAGATCGTACCTGATTGCGCCGACATAATTTAAAAATACCTAAATAGCACCCCGTGTTGACTCGGTAGCTATGCTAATGTCTGTTAGCAAGCAGATGTCGGCTGATAGACCTCACGTCTGACATATATCATTTTTAAACAGTAAATCATCCAAAACCCTCATTAATAGACTCTCCCCAAATAAAAACAAACAACAGCTCGTACCTGATAGGCAGTAAGATGGTCGCTGCAGACATAGGACTCTCAGTAGGAACCCATCGGTCACAAGATCTCTGTACTTCCATTCTAGGCAAAGTTTCTCATCTTTTGGGAATTTGTGAAGGCTCACTTGTTCACTGCTGATATTAGAACACCCAAATGCGCGACAACGTGACAGCATTTTTCAAGTTACACCAAAAAAAAAAAGAGTCGATCTTTCACCAAACAAAGGGGCAAGCCAGGCTCCGCCTTATGCCCAGTGCCCACGTGTACGTCACATGAAGATTTGCATAAATTCACGGGGCGTGTCCCAGATAATTCATGGTAAAAAATTACCATAAATTGGAATGAAATTTTAATATATTTATAATTTATTATGCAAAAACGACCAGAGCTCAATGATATAAGATATATATGTTCTGACAAATATTCAAATTTACAAAATCATGTCACAATCCCTTTAACTTTTAGCCTTACAAGCACCCACGCCCAGCCACCTCACTTCTTCTGCCAGGAGCAGTGCTTCCTCTTCCCATTTGAGTGGCCTTGCTGAAGCTTCCAGGTAGATGACTTTAGGATCTGCATTCTGCTAAGCATAGATTTAAAGGTATTGTGACAATATGCTAAAACATAGACATCTTTAGAAAGAGGAGCTACTCAGCTTTGATTTTTTTGTACACAGATGCTTCGAATAATTATAATTTAAAAGTATTTTTTAATAAAATAGTTTTAATGACGTAACTCTGCAGTGCAGGGTGGAGAAAGGAGGGGTCAAACGCCGATGCATTTTTATGACGCAATGTATTGAACGCACATTGTAAATAACAATGGCAGAGAATATAGAAACCGAGGAATTAAGCAATTTAAGTGAAGATTTGAGCGATTTGTCTTCAGTTTGGGAAGCCAAAGTTAGTTCGAGTGATGAACAAGAAACAGCTGGTTATAATGTAGGTCTGCAGCCGTATTTATTTTAGCCTTACCGTTCAAGGAGTGAGGAGGACTCATCCATTGGCCATTCTTGACGAAGTTTTTCATCTTTTGGGAAAGTGAAAAGGCTCACTTGTTCACTGGCGATATTAGAACACCCAAATGCGACACAACGTACCGGCATTTTTCAAGTTTTACAAAAAAAAAAAAGGCGATCTTGAAGACAATGAAACTGCGTTCTAATAGCAGCCGCAGACTGAGCTACATGTCCCTACGTCACAGGACGTCGCATGCGGAAGTACCCGGATTTCCCGTGACGAAACACGGCGCCAAGTTTAAAATCACTTTGAAACAAATTTTCATTGATTTATCATTTTGCTTGTAAAAACAAACATAGTTGGATGATACAACATATATATATATGTTGTGCCACTTTATGCATAGTTCCAACATCATGTCACAATACCTTTAAGATTGTTGCTGATCGCTGCTGTATTCCATGGTAAATCTGTTCTTATTCTCATCAGTTTGGTTCGGCTATAACTCACACACAAAGCGTGCGGAGTCAGGCTCGGAGACAAATTCAAAACTCCTAAAAACTGGGATAGCACCAGAAACAGTGAAGCTGTGGCTCCCGAGAGCGCGGCCATATTGGCTTTTCCTCCCACAGACCAAAAACATGCATATTAGGCTGATTGGTAATTCTAAATGGTCCCTAGGTGTGAGTGAGAGTGAATAGTTGTTTGTCTCGTTTGTCTCGATGTGTCTCTGTGATGGCCTGGAGACCTGTCCAGGGTGTCCGTCTCGCACAGTGACTGCTGGATTTTTATTTATTTTTGTATTCAACCTTTATTTATACAGGTTAGACCCACTGAGCCTGGGGGACTCATTTACAAGAGAGACCTGATTTTAACAAAGAGTGACGACAACAGTAGACAACAAAGACAACAGTAGACAATCATAAAATAAAGCATACCAATTGAGAAGAACAAATGAAGAAAAAAAAATCGAAGAAAAAATAAACAGAAACTACTGTACTACTTTGTAAAGTGATGTAGAAAACTAAAAACAGGAACATGTCTGCATTGTTTTTTGCCATGAACTTAGCCGAAGTTTGAAGCCCTTGTGACCCGAAAATGAAGAAAATGCTGAAAGATAATGATGGATGGATGGATATTTTGGTTTTACATTATTTAGTAACATTGGCCCTCATTCACAAACCGTTCGTACGCACAGATTTGTTCTTAAACTGTGCGTACGAGTGATTTAGGATCATTTGCGGCATTCAACAATGTTTTCGTATCCTACGATTTTTTCAGATACGAACAAAATTTACGAGTGGTCCAGACCTGTCGTATAATTTAGGAGCGTCAGTCTGCTGTCATCCAGACGGATCTTCTCCACGAATAACTTCATATTTCGTTATTTAGAAAATATTTTGGGTTTTAAAAAATCACGCACCATAATTATTCTTGACAATAGGTTATTCTGTTTGAATTGTAGTAATATAGGACGGGGTCAGTTTACTGACTTACCTATATTTTAGATGTATAAATTGGCAGGGTTTAGACTGACACAAAAATACATCATTAATTAAACGAGTTCTCTCTTTTTCAGCTTAATATCAATAATTCTATACTTTGACCAGATGTAATTCACAGGAAACGTTAAACTTATGTTGGAACAGCAGGACTGGTCCATTTATTTAACATAATCAATAAATTACATCACACATTATGTACATGATTGGATCGATCATTTTTCCTATAATTAACTTCAGCATAGATGAAACATAGGAACAACAGAACAGCAAAGGATGATATTTTACTATTTCAATTCTGCAGGTGCATTAACTTAGTTTTTTGGCTTAGGAAGATAAAGGTTTAGGAGGAAGGAAATGGAGGAAAATAAGTTAAGAGTCAGGGAGTTATCTTGATGTGTTTTAACCAGAAACATGGCAGTTCTCCGGCCGATCTCGGCTACACGTTGGTACCCTTGGCAAAGCATTTGACGACTTTTGTTACCTCGTGAAGATGGTCAGTCTCCCTCGGCCCAGTTTGGTCAGTTCGTTTACCGTTCTCAGCGTCTCCAGACGTGCGCCTTGACTCGAACCGAAAGTAACAGCAGCTCCTGGTGTTGTTTTCAAGATAAGACGTTCCTTAAAGGAATGTCAATAAAGTGAAGCTTTTCACAGCTTGAAATAGATTTATAACTTGGCATGTTATAAATCTTTTAACTGAATGACGTGGTCATTAGCGTGTTGACCAGACGATCATCAGTTCTTTGGGGAGCCTCATCAGGGCATTGAGGTCCTCAGCAAACTCCAAGGAAAACAGGAAGTCAGAGCTCTTTTAAGGCTAACTTGACCTAGAAAGACGTAGCTCTTTCTGATTCGGTCTGTTAGGCCAGGAGCCACTGAGAGGAGGCATAAGTTAGATTAAAAATGTCAGAAAGGATAAGAAAGTTAGTTTAAGACGCCAGTCTCATGATACAGCAGATTTAGAACTTTCTTAACTCATTACCAACATTGTTGTATGAATAAACAAACGTCATCAGAGCATAACATATGGGACCTATTAATGATAATAGCTTGATTATTAAATAGGACAAAAACAAAAGTCTCTGGGTGTCTAGATTGTCCTGAGCTCAAGCTAAAATGAATGAGATAAAGTGTTCCTTTTATCTTCACATGCAAGTTCGAGAGGAGAGGAGAAATCCTCCATGTACAACATTTTGAATTAAGCAGAGTATTTGATTTATCTGACATTAAAATGTACTGATGCTCTTACAAATAAAATTATTCATTTGATGACATTTGAATTAACAAAATTAAAAGAAGTCTCTGGATGACTTAATTTATGATGTTTGATTCAAATTAAAACTAATAAAAGTATTATTGTCCCTTCAGGAATAACTCCCAAAAAGTTCATTACTGAGAGCGATCAGAGACGTGCTTCAAACTCAAGGTTGTATCACTACAGAATTATAATTATAATTTTAAGTTTAATTTGTCTGGTGTGTCGCGCAGGCTTCAGTGAGTCGTGCGCTCCCCTTGGTCATCAAAGCCGCTCCTCATATTAACACCCAGGTACATAAAATTCCCATACACCGCCGCAGAACAAGTACGAATTAAGACTGATTTTCATGCTATTGCTGGACTGCTGTGCCAAACACCATCGGAGCAATAGATTATTATATCTGATTCGAAATATAACCTGCAGAATGTGGTTGCGCGATGACCAGGAGGAGCGCGCATGACTCATTTGTGCTGCAAAACATGTTGGCACGCGTCTTGCAGCGTGGCATTTATTGTCCATCCATCTCGCAGACTATTCCTTGACCACCTCCTGTCCGTGCTGCGGCGAGACGTTTGTTTGAAGCCATTTTCAGATCAAACCATTTATTCTTGATTTCTGATACTGTACGACCCACGGGACACACAACATATGCACTACAATATTAATATGAAGTTAACTGTAGTTTCGAGACATTTTAAAATGCTTCTGTTCAAAAACACATCCGACACTTGCGGGGGGGTGGGGGGTAGCGGTGCAGAGCAGAACTTCAATCTCCGAACGCGTGAAGTCCTTCTTTTTACTTCTTGATTTAGAATGAATGGACACTTCCTGCTGTCAAAAGGCAGGAAACGTGGCCTTATATGGTGTTTTGAGGGGTGGGAATTATGTAAATGACCTCTCCGCGAGCACGCGCAGGTGGATGGAACAGGTGGGATTCATCAACTTTACGCAACCCGTTTACACACGTTTCCTGTGGATAGAAGACTTTGTTGAATCTGACGTGGCATGTTCGTACGAACGCTTCGTACGAACAGAAGTAGGAGAAATTTAGGATAAAAATACGAACATTTTCGTGAATGAGGGCCAATGTGTGCTGCTGTTCCCTACTTGGTGACAATGCTGCCGTAACACTGAATTTCCCCTCCTTGAGGGACGAATAAAGACTCATCTTATCTTAAACTATTTTTGTTTTATATATTGAATTTACCGGTAGTCCTAAATCAAAATCAGGTGAAATTTTTTTTTTCTTGTAAAATGTTTAATGTAATCCCGTCATCGGTCACCTACACTCATGTTTTGTTTGTGATACAACATGACAACTACCGTAATCAAAAGTGAAGTGTTTCCTACAGCTCAACATAGCATCACGTTCATTTTGTTTTTATGACAGTGTGAATGGGTGTGTGTGTGCGTGTGTGTGTGTACATGTGAAGCTGCAGTGCCGACCGGTTAGAGCCAATTAATTGCAAAAGAAGGGATGAATAGATTCAGATTCCTGACAACGTCTTCATACTGCATAGTTCTACTATTCCACATGGCTTAATTAATCACAGCCATTTCTGTTTGCACATGTGTGCATGTCAGCAAATTGAAGTAACTGCTTTTCTCTACCCTCGTGTGTGTCTGTGTTAAAAAGTTAAAACTTTTAATGTAAGTTTGTATGCAGGATTAATGTCCAGGGAGGCCAAAGGTCACTGATTTGACGTGAACCTTCTATTTGCAGCCAACTTCTATTCACAAGTGTTGCCAACTGTTTTAAAAGTATTCTTTACATGGAAATATTAACGAGAAGAAAAGAAGCAGTTAGAAAGAATGGGAAGGAGGTAGAACGCTACACAGATTCTAATCTTTGTATAACAGTAGTAAGGCTCTCTGTCCTGATAATTAAGTACCGGGTAGTTCCAGTTCCTACTGACCTGCAAGAGCTATAAAGAAAATGAGAAGTATTTACATACAGTACTTATTCTTTCACATTTTTACGTGATGCATTTAGCCTCAAGGATCTCGTTCACAAAATTCCAACAACCTGGCATGTGATTTAAACACACACCCTTTTCCTACAAAAAACCATGACAACCTATTGCAGGATTTAAATCTAATATTAAAAACAAGACTACTATCAGCCTTAGTTATCAGTTGTCCATGAGTTGTGTTCCAGGTATGCCTCACAAATTCAGGCATCTGACCGTACTCTACTAGCCCGACCCTCGCCTTCCTACGCAGCTCCACTCAATTCTCATTTCCCGTACGAAGCAAAGTGAAGGACAAGTGTCTGGTTTTAACCAGGCTAGTACTCTACTAAATGTATAGAAAAAGCTTGGACCCAGCTCTCTTTATATCTTCCACTTGGGCAGTTCCAATTGACATCAAGCTTGGGTCATCTACCAAAAATCTAGTATTCTGAATGTTCTGCACAGTATCCTAGCTGTTCCTGAGACTGCTCTTCTGGACAGAGAACTCTGAAGCTGTTCCTAGGATTTGTTGGAGCCACTCTTAGACTTTGGGGGTCACAAAACCAAATATTGGTTGACCCATGGCATTTGTGTGGTCTTGACTTTCCACAACTTCTCAATTTCCTCATTCAGCTACTCAGTGTTCCTTTTCCTGATGTTAGTCACTCAGGACTGTTACATCAGTCACCACTGCCACCTTGTGTAGCCTGTCAATCACCACAAAGGCAGGTTAGCCATCCCATGTTTAAAGGTGCCATATGTAACTTTCTGTAGAGCGCAGCACTTAGAAATATTTTCAACAGGGAAAAGCATTCTGCTCCCTCCCCCTCAGAGCCATATATGGCTCTGTTCCCCCGTGGTCTGCTGAACTTGAGATCAGCTCCGCCTCCACTGCATGTCCTCTCGGAGCCGCTGCATATTCTGTGTTTATATGTTAATAAAACGTTCTAATAAAATAAAATAAAACCATGGAGCGCTGGTCCAGCACACCAGAAGACCAGGAAATCTGCAGAGCCTCGGGCAGCCACGTTGAACCCGATTTTAATTCGCTCGTGACAAATTCATTTCCTCATTCATTGCAGTCAGCGGAGGGAGCGGTGCAGAGCGGAGGAGGAAGCGATCATTTGACTTTTGAAAAAAAAAAAAGTCAATATCAGGGATGAAGAAGGGGAATTTAATACATTTGTGTCACATACAAAACAGTCCTGCATCGCTTTCCAATCCTTTGAACGAGAACGTGCGCGGCGCTGGGGCTGGGACAGGTGGGGGCGTTGAGAAGCTCTGTTGAGGACAACTGGAACGCAGCTTTATTGGCTGATTAAAAACTCTGTTTTTATTGGCTGGTTAATGGCGGGTCACTGTGGCTTTTTAGAAATGCTTATTTACCACCGGGAGAAGCAAGGGGACAATATATATATATATTTTTTTTCAGAGATTACCTGTCTAACATCAGTCTGTCAGGAGATAGTGGCAGAGTGAAGAAATATGTTAAACATATATTACAGGTATTAGAAAAGTTACATACTGAACCTTTAAGCCTCCAGCATACTCGGGCATACATGAGTCCGCGGAGGTCCGCGCATACCGGACTAGACTTGAAGCAGACGCCCACATAAAGTAGCATGTCCATGCAAAATTTAATTTTTACGACTGCGTACGCGTACTTGGTGTTGCACAATAAACTGCTCAGTGACGGACTGTTTTGGATGCGACAATAATGTATAAAATTTCTCTTCTTCATCCCTGATCTGGCCTTTTTTTTTGTGCCAAAAGGCAAGTGATCTCTTGCTCCTCCTCCGTTGAGTTCATGACTGAAATTGTGAGAAATGAAGGAAGTTGCCACGAGTGAATTAAAATCAGGTCCAGCGTGGCTGCAGGAGGGTCTGGAGATTTCCTGGTGGGCTGGTCTGATGTGTGGGCTGCAGGGCCAGCGCTCCCTGTTTTTTATTTTTATTTTTTTTTTAGAACTTTTTATTAACAACATACACACAGAACACCACTGTGGCTAGGCAGCCAACTCTCTCTTTTTTTTTGCAACCTGTCAATCAATCCAGTAGACGTGTCAGTAAATGACCAATTGGCGACCTCAATTTGTCCCGAAGGTAAATGCCCCTCGCCTGTGGAGCTGGTCTGCAGCCGCTCAGGGTGGACGCTTGAGTATGAAGTCTGAACCCTCTGTGGACGGTGCGCAGTTTCCACGTGGCTAACAGGACGTGCGAGTATACTGGATCCTTTACCAGTCTGGCTCTGGAAGTCCCACAGTATTTTAACACTGACACTGTCCACCACTCTTGGTGGGGTCTCACATTTTGACTGTGAGAGCTCCAGTCCATATTCAGCACAGATATTTCTGTGTATTATTCCAGACACTTGGTTATGGCGTTCCATGCATGCTTTGACTGAATGCACCTTACATTCTGTATGTAACCATGCTGTACTGTCTCAGGGGTGTGTTTGACTATGCCTGCACCTTGGGTCTTGAGCATAATGCATCAAGACAAGCTTTTATTCATTTGACACAGCATTAGCTTGCTAATAATAAAGATTGTTTTCACCTAACTAGTTATGATGAGCTAGTTAGCTAAGTTGTTAGCTCATATTTAAACCTGCTGCTAGTTCTAGCAACAGACAAGCTATGTGTCAGGACCAAGCTACATGCTTGTCTCTTACTACAACACCTACCCCCACCATGGGTCAGAACATAACGCCAAGGAGGCTGTATCCCGCCTCTGCCCAAAATCATGCTGGGCTTCGTTCTTGGGTAGGGACAATCACCCAAAATATGTCATTAACCCTTCCCTTCTTAAATGGCTACAAAAAAAAAATCTTAGGCTGAGTGGTGGTTGGTTGATGGCAGTGTAATGGACCTACCCAGGGTCAAACTAGGGTTTTCGAACTGTCCAGTGATGACCTTTACTGACCTCTCAGTAAAGCAAGACATTTACTACAAAATCATTCATTAAGCTGTAATCTGATAAATATAGTCACCAAAAGAGACTATTTCTATCTTTGATTTTAGGCTGATGTGATCAAAAGAATAACTTTTGTCATTTTCATGATGTGTGCTTTTAAGCTGTGTCATTCTGTAAGAGTTAAACTGTGTTCACTGCTGTGTTTAAAGGTGAAGCCTTCGGGTCACAGAGACCGGACGGTTTTGTTTAGAAACTCAGAGACAGTCTCATGAGCAGGGCTCCAGCTTTATCTATCTTTTTCCTAAACATTTCTCTCTGCTGCTGCTTGTAACCTTGGGTTTGATAAGACAAATGAACTCCTCGACTGGTCCTTCCTTAAGTACTAGTCTAAGCTTTTGCTAAAGGCTTCAGAGTTGCTGGGAACTTGCAAGAGATGTGAACTTTCCCAAGAGCTGGACACGTGTGGTCAAGAGCTAACGACCGGCGTCTTCAGCTAAGGACTGATAACAGGCTGTTATGAGTCTACTTAGTCTTTGAATGGACAGAGAGTTCGAATGGACAGAGACCTGAAAGCTCTCTGCCTTGCAGCTGGTCAAGCTTGGTCAAGAGCCAAAGACTAACTTGTCAGCTAGAACTGATGGACGCCTCCATCCAGTTCCCCGAGCAAAAGCTCCAAAGTTCCTAATGAACTTTCTTTGAGAAACATCTCGTCTTGAAGTCGGCCAGAAGCTGCCACATGTTTCTGACGGCTGACGCGGATCCGAGGAGACGTTGGAAGTAAACGACCAGTTCAGACGTACGAGGGCCGGAAGGACTCTGTGCACCTGGGAGGCTGGTGATATCTTTATCAGACGCATCGTCAAAAGGTAAAGAGCTGTTTACAAACGTACCTGGGATTTAGCCGAAGTCGGATGGAAAGTGTCATCTCTGGTTACACTCGAGATAAATAACTTAATCTCTCCAACCTCTTATTCCTCCTTTTCCCTTTCCCTCTCAATCTAAGCTGGAAACTATTTTAAGCTGAAATGCCCACAGACTAAATATGTTAACATCCAATATTTATGTCTGTTGTGTTAAATTTAAGTGTGCTGACGTATTAATTTGAAAGAAAGTGAAATCATGTCAATCAAGTGTAATGGTGTTAATTTAGTTGATTTATTTTAAATAAATGATAGTGTCTCTTTGACATATCAAACTAAGTTAACGTCTTTGTCACTTAATGGCTCTGTTTATTTATCCATCATAAAGATCACAGAAATATTGGGTAAACTGAAAAAGAACAGAATCCGTGAATTTACTATTCAATCTGAATAAGTAAATTAATTAAGGTAAAGAGGTCAGTATTAATATTGACCTCCTCATAATTCTTACATCTGGTGGCCTCGTACGTGGTTCTGAAAGTTTATTGATAAAACTGTGATCTCTCGTGAACTGTAACGTCATGTTTGCATATTGGGATCCAAGTTTTAGACTCTAACAGATTAATTATTTTGGCTGGAAAAGTGTTCAGAACGATTGCAGGACTGCAGTTAATGACATTTGAAGCTGAAATTGTTATTTGTTCAACTTTTGAAACGCTATAAGTAGTTTGGTGGGGATCTGTCTCGCTGTGTGGGAAGTGTTTGGTGGTTCTGATAAGGACCCGGTCCAGATTACGTTGCACAAGCTGAGGCAATCTCACTGCAAAATGACCGCCGAGTCAAATTGCCTGAAAAGCTACTTTAACATCTACAAGATTGCTGTGTGTGGTATTTTTGCAAGTTAGAGCAGGTCGAAAAAGCATATTACTGTTAGAACGTGTCGGCTGGGTTCTGTCAGACCCGTTTCCTGCTCCATTGAAAAGTGGACCGGAACCGACCTTGAAGTGGCTCCGAGCGAGTCCGTGTTTGTTCTGCAGCTGAAGTGCTGGGTTACTGAATGTAGCTAAGTCGTGCCTGTTTTAATTGTGATTGCCACGTTTCAGAATTTTGGGAAGTTAACTTATAGCGTTTGAGTTGTTTAAGAGTCTGGAGTTGCGTGCTAGGCTAACGTTACATGGACGTGTCCTACACGTTGTTTATGAGCTGTGATTGGATGAACGAGAGCTGTGAGCTGTCAATCACTCTTGTAGCGAACGCTGATTCGCTGTTGTGTGCTGTCAATCACTCTTGTGGCGAACGCTGATTCGCTGTTGTGAGCTGTCAATCACGTCGCACGCCGTTGCGACCAGCCCACTTTGTCGTCATTTCCGGCGCTACATTGGTCGAAGGTAAGAAACTACATTCGCCATTAATGCTTGGAGAATGAACTACATATGCTGTGATTGATTTGTTGACGTCACGTATGTTGTAGCGAGCTCCGCCTCGCTCACGTAAGAAGCTGGTGACGCGCTACGCACGCTGCGTTGGCCCGCCCATTCTTGTCGTCATTTCCTGATGCACATTGAGTGACAATCAGACGCAGTTCACACACACACGGTGAAAAGTGGTTTCACTAGAAGTTTTAAGAAAAAAAACTCATCTAAAGCCTTCTAAACTGTTTAATAACATGGATTTGTCTCTGACAAGAACGTGGTTCGAGCGTTTATCACTGATACACTAGAAACTAACTCTGAAAAGGTTGTTTTTAGTTTAAATACTGAATAAACAAAATCAGTCCCTTCGTGTTAACATTAAGTCTCGACGCTGCCCCCTGTTGGTTAAAAGACGTTGACAGATGAGTTTTCTTAAAAACATCATAAAAACGTCAGCATTTTTATGGTGAGTTACCAGCTTTTAAATTTGTTCTGTACACAAACAATAACTCCTGTTTATTTTAAATAAATTATTTGGAATAACAGAGGTACAGACAAACATTTTTGCTTATTTTAAATACGAAAGAATTTAAAATAACAAACAAAAGTACAGTTTTCACTCCAGATAACTGAATTTTTTTTTTCCTCTCTTCCTTCTCTCTGACACATCATCTCCCAGTTATCCTGTGTACATTTAAACTTTCCTGTTTATTTTCAAATAGTGAAAAGTTTAGAGTAACGAATACAGAGCATCTTTTATTTTTATTTTCACTGAAAATCCAGATAAAAGATGGCAGGCGCAGAGGGTGAGACCCCTAACACCACTGATACGGGGCAGCTTGTGCCAACTGAAGGCCACGACCCGACCAAAGAAGATTGGATCGAACGTGCCTTATTTTCACTCACAGGGTCCATCACAAACTATCATGAAGAGACACAGTTGATGGAGGAAGCAGATGTGGACAGAGCATTAAAAACTGTAACAGCTGGAACCACAACGGCTGAAAAGAAAGCAGACAAAGATAAACGTTTGGCTAAATTAAGCCTTCTGTTAAAGGCCAAGCTAGACTTTGAAACTGCTGTACGCCGGGCTGTCTCTACATCATGTTTAACAGCACAAATGGAGGTTGCCACTTTACAGCAGGAGGTAAAGAGTTTAACACAGTCGAGTATTGGCAGCGCTGAACAAACGCGTAGTCTCTACGAAGAATGCAAAGTGTTAAAAAGGGATTTTGACCAATCACAAGATGATTTGGAAAAATGTGTGGTGGAGAAGGATAAGTATTACCATCAGTACAAGTCGATTCAGGCGGATTGTGGGGAGGCACGGGACGCGCTGGACAAATGCACGGACACCCTGGAATCATTATCACTACGGTACACAAGGCTGCAAGAGGATTATAGAAAATCACAAGAACAGCACATGGTGTTACAACGTGAAAATGATGGGTTAAAAGTCCAACTGAACAGTTGTCGAATAGAGCGTGCATCAGCAATGAACAAACTCTTTGAAGAAGAGAGAAAATGTTTGAATCTCATGAGTAAACACCTTGAGAACAACCCGCCTCCGCCGCCCCCTCCCGTACCTGATGACCCGCTCCCTCCTCCACCGCCCCCGCCCATGCCCGATGCACTACTCCCTCCAACATCACCGCCTAGAACACCAACACCACCGCGCCGTCCCTTAGGGCCTCTAAGACCGACAATCCCACCGGATGCACCGGTGGGTGGATCTGATAATAACCCACAAATACCTCTATCAATGGCTGAACTACGGAATATGGCGAAAAGCATTCAAACCTTCGCTCCTGGCCCGATGGGCTCACACGAAACCAAGATCTATCTCGATGACCTTGATTTCCAGCTTCAACGCTTCCCAGAAGCTACAGTTGATGATAAAATCTGTCTGATAAGGTTAACCTCGGACAGGACAGTGCATGCTTTCATGAAGCGTCAACGAGACGCAGTAATGAATGACTACAGTCTTCTCTGTGCTGCGCTGATAAAGGAGTATACTCCTTGCACGGGGCCCGATGGCATCATAGCGGCAACCGACATCAAGCAAGGTAGGAATGAGCACCCGAGGTCATATTATGACCGAATATTCCGTGCCTATTTCGGTGACAGATGCGAGCCAGAGATGGAGGAAGAGATAGGGTTTAAATATATCTTCAGCAAAAATCTTTGCCCTGACATAAGAGAGAAAGTACATGTCAGCGCAAACTATAAACGGAGGTCCATCGAAGACATAAGAGAGTGCGCGATAGATGTTTTTACAGGTCGCTCACCAAACAAGACACCCTTTGAAGTGTGTCCTGGTGAAAAGGTCAAATACCAATCGCTAGACCTTGAAGGAGCAAGAGCGCCAGCTCACTCTTTTAAGGAAGCCGAGAATAAGCAATATTTCCAACCTGACAGACCGCAAAATGAAGGTGTCCGCTGGAACAAAGACCAAAAGGGGTCCAGAGACCCTAAGTGGTACAGGCCGCATCAAGAGGAAGAACCCCATCATCAAAAAAGGGGGGCTTTCCAAAAGAAAAAGAAATATGGGTCCCAAGGTGACTCATATGGAAGAGGGCGGTCCCAGAGGGGACCCCCGAGCAATGCGCCAGATCCTGCACCTCAAACTGAACAGTCTGGGGCGAGGAAAAACCCACAGAAGTTCCAGAAAAAAGGCCCTAAACCTCTGTCCTCAGAAGAGATGGAGAACATACGTCGGTTGTTAGAAAGTTTGAAAAAAACAAACAAGGAAAACAAACCTGGAGTGATGTGTAGCACTATCATTGATAGTGACTCAGAACACACTAATAACAGCAATGCCACGATTGCTGACAGTCGCCAAGATACTGATGGTCAGGATGCTGACAATCAGGGTATAGACAGTCAACAAGACGTTGACTGTAACCATGACTTCATTGTTACAGAGTCCGAGAGCCCCTCATCGGAAAAAGGGGGGGTAAGCTCACTCACCAAAGACAATGACTCGTCACAGACCGATCACTCAGACCCATGTGTGACTGCACTACCAGTACAGGTGAATGAAATTCACACAGACAATGGTAGACGTAACACACGTCGGAAAAAACCTGATAGGTTCCTGTGTAACATTATCAGGAAGGGGCCCGCTAAGAAGGCTTACCTGTCAATCACTTTAGAAGGGGTCCTCACAGAAGAGGCCCTCCTGGATGGTGGGGCTGACATAACCATTATGTCTCCCACACTGTTGAAGGAGCTAAGGATAGCCGCTAGCGGGGTTGACAGGGAAATACCCCTCAAAGAATGTGCTGTAGTACTGCAGGGACTCTCAGAGACGAGTACAACCCTTACAGCTATAGCCATGGTTCATATGCAGATTGGTGAAATGACGCTATACCACCCGGTACACGTGTCCACCGTTGACTCATTCCCATTTTTGGTTGGCCAAGACTTTATAAACCGCTTTGACGCGATTATAGATTATGGCGATCAAACAATGTGGACCAGAGTGAGCCAACCACTGCCGATCGATATGCCTACACATGGTGACACTGACTGTTTAACAGCAGGTACCGCGGAAGGCACAAAGGGGTCCTCCAACGAGAGCACAATCCCGGTAAGTGAACCTTCAGCAACAGGTGAGGCAGAAAAGGCCCAACAAGAGAGCCTCCTCTGCGAGCTGAAACAGTCAGCACTCACTGAACACTACCTACCGCAGGTAGTCAAAGGTGTTGAGATCCAAGGATCCCACACCGATGATGCTGTTTTGTCTCCTTGGACGGAGAAATCAGCGATCAGCCAAGCTTTCTATGGAACCTTGGTTAAAAAACAGTTGGGTCTAGAAATGAACAAAAAGGCTTTCCGCTTTTCGTTGGACCCCAACGATAAACAGGTAATGACCGCAAAAGGGATCATTGACCTGAAACTGATCTGGAACCAACGAGAACTGGATCACCCGTTCCTCGTGGTCCCGAACTTACCACATGCAACCTACATAGGCTCCGACATTTTGGTAAGGTTAGGTGTCCGAGTGGACATCAACAACAATGTACTGTGGTCACTAGACACAGCCACAAAGGACTCTCCTGTGCTAACAACAGAGAACCTTAAGGCTGGACAGACCATTCCAGAGGTCTGTCAGATTGCTAACAGCCATAACACTGCGGTACCACCTCAGGTTATGAACAAGCCGGTGATGTGTCACATCATGAAAGGACAAGCTATTAGCACAAAACTGGCATACTTTCAACCATCTCCTATGTTTTTCAACTTAGGACTGTCCATGGAGGCCACATTCCAAGTGACCCTCGACTGCAGAACCACGACTGTTGCTGTGTGCAACACAAGCACAGAAGAGGTACTGATCCCAAAAAACACACAGCTAGGATGGTTGATCTCCACTGATTTTCATGATTTTGAGCTAAGCATTCCATTTCTGGGAGGACTCCCAGAGAACTTGATCCCATATCAACACACGGGGCAAGTCTTGTTCACGAAACCAACACAGGCCATAGCTCTTTTCTCCCCCACTGAGTCCGACCAGGACACTGTCCGCAGGTTCGGTTTCAACAAAGGAGACAGTCTATGCCCCCAAACTTACAGTGCACTACCTGTTGACAGGTTTTACGACACTGAAGGGGACTCACTGGAGCTCCCCAAAGAACAAGAATCCCTCTCAGTTGCTTCACAGATTGACCAGGTGGTCGCCCAAGCCGACGCCCTGAAAACTGATGAAGAAAGGGACAAACTTCGCAAAGTTCTTCTAAAATATGAGAAATCATTCTCAACTGACTCGATGGATTGTGGGTTGACCACGCTCCACACAGTGAGCATCCCAACCCCGCCTAATGCTCCCCCTGCATTTGTCAGACAGTACAAGATTCCTCTGGCAGCACATCAACCTGTCAGAGAAATCATTAATGACCTGTTAGAAAAAGGTATCATCCGATACTGTAACAGCACTTACTCTGCGCCTTTATGGCCGGTGTTAAAACCTAATGGTAAGTGGAGACTCACTATAGACTACAGAAAGCTGAACAAACAAGTTCCCTTATCCAGATGGCCTATGACGCAACTCCAACAGGAACTGCCCAAGGTCACCAATGGTAAGTACTTCTCGACTCTCGACGTCGCCTCTGGTTTTTGGACCATCCCTGTGCGCGCCGAGGACCAGTACAAACTAGCTTTCACTTTTGGTGGCCGTCAGTACACCTTTAACAGGTGTCCCTTTGGCTACGCTAACTCACCTGCAGAGTTCAACATTTTCTTGAACAAAGCATGTCCAGACGCCCACGAGCGTGGGACACTGATCTACGTGGACGATGTCCTTTTGAGACAGCCAACACTGGACTCACATTTGGCTGAGATCGACCACGTTCTGAATCAGCTGACAACTGCTGGTGCTAAAATATCACTGTCAAAATGCCAATGGTGCAGAACCAAAGTGGACTACGTTGGCCTACTTGTAGGTCCTGACGGAGTACAACCACAGCTGACTCGCACCCAAGGCCTCGACAATCTCAAAGTCCCCACCAATCTCAAAGAACTACAAAGTTTTCTGGGCGTGTGTAACTACTCGAACCAATTCATCGAGAACTATGCGGACCTTGCGAAACCACTGACTGAACTCCTTAAAAAAGACGTACCATTTGTTTGGACTGACAAACAGCAACAGGCAATGGACGCTCTTATAAACAGGATCAAGTCAGCCCCTTGTTTAGTCTACCCAGACTACAACAAAGAGTTTTACTTGGAAGTGGGCTTCTCAGCTCATTGCATAAGTGCGGGTCTGTACCAGATACACGACAGAGACAAACGTGTGGTAGCCTACGCCAGCAAAACGATGGCAGGCCCCGAGTTGAGATTCTCAGACTGTGAGAAAGCTTTACTGACCACAGTGTGGGCAGTTAAACATTTCTCCAGCTACATTGGTGGACAGAAAATCATTGTGGAAACACAACACCAGCCAGTGACCTTTCTTAACAGTGAACGCATCAGAGATGGTGTGGTGACAAACTCACGTGTTGCGACGTGGCTCATGGCGCTTCAAAGTTTTAACCTAGACATACGTTATGGTCAAAACAAGAAGTCTCATCTGGGGACGGACTTGGCAATCTGCCAGAAGTGTACACAAGATGTACCAGCCACCCAGCCGCCGGTTGAGGAAAAAACCCCAGTAACTGAAGACCCGAATCACCACTTCTTTGATGACAATATCTGCAAAGATATGACAACATTGTACGTGGATGGATCTTCATTCCTCCGCGACAAAATCTGTAGGGCAGGTGTTGGAGGAGTTCTCCTCCAAGACCATGAACAGATAACTTTCAGCTACAAATTAGGCTCTCAGACTTCTCAGTATGCTGAGATTGCAGGAATCCTAATAGCTCTCCAGATGGTAGTAGAACGCTCCATCAAGACGCTAGTCATCTGCACTGACTCTAACTATGCTCGTTTGAGTTTCGCTTGTCACCTCGCTGTGTGGAAACAGAACGGTTTCCTAACAAGCGACAGAAAAGTGGTCAAACACAAAGAGCTTTTCATAGCGTGTGATCACTTGGTGACATCACATGACTTACAGATCTACTGGAAGAAAGTTCCGGGGCATTCTAGAGTCCCAGGCGATGACAAGCATTACAATGACATTGCAGATTCCTTAGCCAAAGAAGGAGCCGACGAAGGTCCTCTATGGTCCTTCGACCCCTCCTGGTTAATCAAGACTCTGTCAATACAACCTACGGTCAGGGTTATGGCAGTCACACGTGCCCAGGCCGCAGCCAGACCTGCTGACAACGCAGTCTCTGTACGACCTGCACTGACTGACCCAGACATCATCCAACTACAGAAGTCGGATCCTGCTATCAACTCCATGATACTGTACCTGACCGATCCGAACAAAAATAGTCCGTCTAAAGACGACCTGGATTCCGATCCAGACCTTAAGGTCCTCTATCAGCTGCGCAAACAGCTAAAACTAATCAAGGGCATCTTAACTTTCGCTCATGGACCAACGTCCTCACCTGTGTTCGTGGTTCCCCATGACCAAAGGGGGGTGATGTTAGTTCATGCCCATGATCTCCCGTCCGCAGGACACAAAGGAGATAAAGCCACGCTGACGGCATTAAAACAAATTGCCTATTGGCCTGGAATGAAAAAGGATGTCAAGGACTACATTGAAGGGTGCGTGGTCTGTGGCCAGTTTCAGCCAACCAGACCACTTCACAGAGCACCACTGCAAAGCAGAGGCATTGCATTCCCATGGTCTGACCTCCAGATCGACTGGGTTGGACCAC
>JBBPBX010004150.1:35280-63411 GCA_038048925.1 Garcialebias charrua | reverse complement strand
TATTTTCTTTAGTTTGTGTGGACAGACCGTGAGGTTGAACTACTATTAAATACCGTGTTGGAGTACAAAATTAATAAAACGCAGGAAAATGTCGACTGGGAATCATGTAGAGCAGGTAGGTTGACGTTTTAGTGCTTTTTTTAGAGCATTGTGTGACTGTCAGCGCCGCAGCAGCTGGAGGCGGTGGAGCAGAAAGCTCCGTTCTGAAAGTGCACACGCAGACTCGAAAGCGGAGAGTTCTCAAATCTTCACTTTGGCCGGAGTTTTGTTATTATTCGTTTATAGTTACATCAACCAGAGTTCACGTGTGGATCAAAGGCCAAACCGCATCATAAACTGTTCGGTTTTACTGATAAACGGCTACGTGTGTACAGGGCCTCAGTCAGCCTGTGACACAGAGGCTTCACTGAAGTCAGAGCACCAGCCTCACTGTCACAGTCCACTCCCTCATCTCTGCACACATTTTGCTGGCCCGTGCAGCCACTTCAACATTTTTTCTCTTCCCTCGTTTCTGGTTGGGGCCCCCAGCTCCATCTCCTCTAGCCGCCCCTGTATGGCTGCTCCCTCTACACCAGCTCCTCTCACTTTTCTTTCCTGCAACCTCCACCTCCGCTTTCTCTTCCTTATCACCAGCGGCGGGTGGGGGACCGGCCGCAGCCACGCACCCCACCCCCCTCCCCCGCCGGCAGCGGACCGGCTGCGCGCACCCCCCCTCCCCCGCCGGCAGCGGGAGGGGACCAGCCGCGCTGATGCGTATAGATAAAATCATCCAGTTTTACATGAAACCTGACAAGAACAGTTTTCTCCTGTGTGAGACAACGTGTTTGAGACTAAAAAAAAACTTAGGGGGCAGGGCCGGAGGCTCTGGGGGCCCCTAAAATCCCGGGGCCAGGGGCTCCAGCCCAGGGTAGCCCCTGCGAAAATCCGGGCGTGGGAGCGGGGCTCAAGAACTTTAAAGCCCGCACATCAACAACATATAAATAAAGCTGGTATGGTATTCAGACGTAGATCCAGAGCTTTAAAAACTCCTACAGCTTGTGTTATTGCTCTGGACTGATCTGAATTACCTGATGAAGGCATAGTTGCCACGTCCACTTATTATAAGCGACTTGGGGCTTGTTTTTTTTCTAAGTTCACTTATAAATTTTGCGAATCGCGGGTTGTGGGTATTTGGGCTTGTTTTGAACGTTAAGTTGCTTTGTTGGGCTTGTTTTTCTGTCAGAGTGAAAGCATTTACACCTCCAGATGCAGGAAAAGAGCCACCTGCATCATGAAAGACCCCACTCACCCAGCACACTCACTCTTTGCCCCACTCCCCTCAGGACGGAGGTTGAGGAGCATCAAATGTAGAACCACTAGACTGACGCCAAAAATACACTACACGCGTTACGGCTCCGCCCCGCTCTGGTCCGACCTCCGTAGCAAATACGCACCCATTATAATCAATGACAGAATTTACACTGGCTCCGCACGGCGGCGGCGAGCTGCGGAGAGCGGACGGCAGTCCGTCAAAATTAGAAATTTTTCTATTTCTGCCGGACGCCGGAGCTGTGCCGGAGTCAACTTTTGAAGATTACGTCGCACCAACAGGAAAAGGAACGAGCACAACTTCCGTATTTACAAAATAAAATCACCACGGGCGGACTTAATCCTAGCTCTATACGGATTTATTTGTACAAAAATGCTGTCAAACTATCATTTAATGTAATACATCACTTCCTGTTGCTCAAACCATGTCCTGTAGCTCATTTACGAGAGAATATCAAGGCAGCAGTATCTACAGTTGTTCTCCTTCTTCCACAGAGTGAATTGATTTGTTCTGACTTCATTATTTATCACTTGATTTATCGCGCGATCTCGCAATTCCCGCGCATGCGTCTCGGAGCAGCGCATCCATGCGGACCTGAGTGGAGCGGAGGAAGTGGAAACTGGACTTGCACAGCTGCGACCTGCGGGGCGGAGCGGAGCTGCGTGTAGTGTATTTTTGGCGTGAGGAACAGCTTCTACCCTGAGGCTGTTAGACTCATGAATAAATAAATAAGAATAATCACTGCAAAATATCACATCATGCTGATGCTGATCTGTTTTCTTGTTGCTGTGTTCATCTGTGACCATCTGCTCATACAGACTCATGTTCGTGCTGCTGTTTATAATGATGTTTTTCCACTACATTAGAGCTTAGTGTATTACTAGTTGATGTTTTTCTTAGTTAATTCTAGATGTTATTACTGTTTTTCTCTTGCATTTGTTGTTGGATGTAACTGGGACCCCGTGTACATAATATCGTTTTCATCACATGTACCACATGCGGTGCAAATGACAAAGACTCTCTGACTCTGACTCTGAAAATACGAGTGGCAGGTAGTTTGTCCCTTCACGCTCCCCTTCCATGGATGTTGGCACTTTGAGATTTTCATTAATGAAAAGTGCGTTATAAATTGAATTCATTATTATTATTATTATGTTGCGTCCAGGCAGATGTTACGTTCAGGTGCAGTTGGCGTCACAGATAATAATAATAATAATGAATTCAATTTATAACGCACTTTTCATTAATGAAAATCTCAAAGTGCTACAAGGAGCAACAAAATTAAATATCAATAAAACAAATAATAAAACAATTAAGATCAATAACAATATCCGCTAAGATCAAAAGTAGAATCATGAGGAGGTAGAGTATGCTTGGTCAAAAAGAAAGGTCTTCAAGCCGCTCTTAAAGTCAACCACAGACTGTGGGGCTCTTAGACAGTCAGGAAGAGAGTTCCACAGGCGGGGGGCAGCCACACTGAAAGCCCGGTCTCCCATGGTCCTTAATTTGGTATCAGATATCAGATATCTTTTATACAGCCCTCCTTGATCATGTGAGCAGCTGGTTTCAGCTGTCAGCAGCAAACTGGTTGATCCACTGTGAGAGGGTGCTATTTATAAGACTGAGCTGAATACTGTACAGCATCTCGGACTGAGGAAGTCTTTCGGACGAAAGACGAAAAGTTTCTACAGGTTTATTTTTGCTTTGTTTTGTTTTTTGAATGTCCAGAGGACCAGACTTAGTTTTTGTAGATTTTTCTACCTGGATTATTGAGCATGCATCAGGGTACTTCCTCTTTATGATGCGCCAAATGTTCTCTATAGGTGAAATATCTGGACTGCAGGCTGGACATTTCAGTACCCGGATCCTTCTAGCCTACGTAGCCATGATGTTGTGATTGCTGCAGAATGTGGTCTGGCATTATCTTGTTGAAAAATGCAGGGTCTTCCCTGAAAGAGATGACGTCTAGATGGAGCATATGTTGTTCTAGAACCTGAACATAGTTCTCTGCATTAATGGTGCCTTTCCAGACATGCAAGCTGCCCATGCCACAAGCGCTCATGCAACCCCATACCATCAGTGATGCAGGCTTCTGAACGGAGCGTTGATAACAACTTGGGCTATCCTTGTCCTCTCTGGTCCGGATGACATGGCGTCCCAGTGTTCCATAAAGAACTTCAAATCGTGACTCATCTGACACAGAACAGTCTTCCATTTTGCCACACTCCATTTTAAATGACCCCTGGCCCAGTGCAAACGTCTGAGCTTGTGGAGCTTGCTTAGAAATGGCTTCCTCTTTGCACTGTAGAGTTTCAGCTGGCAACGGTGGATGGCACGGTGGATTGTGTTCACTGACAATGCTTTCTGGAAGTATTCCTGAGCCCATTCTGTTATTTCCTTGACAGTGGCATTCCTGTTTGAGGTGCAGTGACGTTTAAGGGCCCGGAGATCACGAGCATCCAGTAGAGTTTTACAGCCTTGACCCTTACGCACAGCGATTGTTCCAGATTCTCTGAATCTTTTGATGATGTTATGCACGGTTGATGATGATAACTTAAAAGTCTTTGCTATTTTACGCTGGGTAACACCATTCTGGTATTGCTGCACTATCTTTCTGCACAACAATGGTGGAATTGGTGTTCCTCTTACCATCTTGGCTTCTGAGAGACACTGACACTCTGAGAAGCTCTTTTTATACCCAATCATGTTGTCAATTGACCTAATTAGTATTAATTGGTCTTCTAGCTGTTTGTTATATGCCCAATTTCCTTTTTCCAGCTACTTATACCATACCAATTTATTTATAGAACACTTAAACATACACAAAGCCAACCAAAGTGCTGTACAATAGAAACAAACAAGCATAGCAGACAGGAAAACATAAAATAAAAAAATGTAGTTACAAATAGCAACAGAAACTAACTAGAATGGCTAACAATGTATAGTACATAGAGGATCAAAACAAATCACACTGTGTTAAAGGCAAGGGAATAGAAGTGGGTTTTCAGCGAGACTGTTAAGACTGTGAGAGTGGGAGCCTTCCTGACACTCAGTGGCAACTCATTCCACAGTCTTGGACCTGCAACACCCACACACAGACGTCAACATCTGCAGATAAGAAAACATAGACAACCACAACTTCTCCTTACCTGTGTGGTGCATGTGTCGAGCTGAGTTGTGGAGATGGAGGAGCTAGAGGAGGCTGGACCATGAGGCAGAGCAGCAGGTTGGTTCTGTTGAAACCCACACACAGACGTCAACATCTGCAGAAATGAAAACACAGACAAGAACAACTTCTCCTTACCTGTGTGGTGTGGTGCACATGTGTGGATGGACCAGGGGGGCGTGACGCTTTGGAGGCTGTCGAGAGAGAGGTGATGATTACAGTAGGTGTAGATGTAACATAAAACATAAAAGAACGTTACAAAAAAATTAACATGTCTTTGCTGTACCTTTCCGACGATGCTGTGCTGGTATGTGAAGGTGGGCAGGTCAGTGATGGGATGGTGGAGCTGGTGGAGAGGAGGGGGAGGAGGAGGAGCAGCAGGCTGTGAACATAAGCAGATACAAATTGATTAACAGATGAAATTAATGTGTGTAACATGACACAACTCAGAAAAATAAAAATAACATTTCATTACAGTACTGTACCTGGAGGGAGGGAGCGGGGGGGGGGGGGCGTCTTTTACTGGGGAGAGGGTGGGCTGTCCATGGCCTCCTCCTGGCTTGCTGCAGGAGGACTGGATGGCCTTTCAGCTGGTGCACCAGCAGATCCTGGAGGCGGTGCTGGGACCTTTGTCACAAATCGCAGCATGCTGCTTTGCACCTGTTCCTGCTTTTTGTCCTCCAGGATCTGTTGGTAACACGCAACGGCATTATGGACAGCCCGAGAGACCCTGGAGAACCTCTCCCCATCGAGGTCCTGCTTCTCCATCCTCGCCAGGAAGCTATGTAGCTCTTTAAAGCCCAAAACCATCTCCTGTCTGGTGAAGGTCTTGGCCGGAGGGATGGCCTAGGGCTGGGCGATATGGACAAAAATTAATATCTCGATATTGTTGTGATATATCGCGATATACGATATATATCTCAATATAATTTTCTTTCCATAAAAGAATAACAAAAATATATTTCTGAGTCAAAGCTTTGTCCCAGTTGTCGCACAGCAACATTTATTAACAAACAGCTGTAACTCTACAAAATAAATGTCTAAAAAATGAACTACTACATTACTTTATTTTTTAGACATTTATTTTCACCTATTAAATAATAGTCCTCTTCAGCTGAGGGCAGCTGTGTCATTGCCTCTGATGTGTGTCCCATCAGTGTATGAATGTAATAAAGTACTGATTATTCTTTGTACAGTTCTAGTAGATGCTGTATGAATGGGTAAATGAGGACACAGATCGTGTTTTAAAGAGCTTTGAGTGTCTTGATAAGATAGAAAGGTGCTTTCACTTTAGTCAGTGTTTGTGAACTACAGTAAATGTGAGCCTGTGGTACAATATATTTGATATACTGTATCCGGTTTTATTGTGAAAGGGTCAGGGGGTTGTTTCCGGGTTCACGAAGAATAAAGACGTTCTCTAAGTTGCTCTACAAAGTGTCGCATTGAATCCTTGTGTAAAAACACGACAGCCTCCACTCAGAAACGTGAACAGAGAGGCGGAGACATTATTAAATCAGCAGTTTATCATAGCGCCAAAGACACGGTCAGTCTCAGCTGTGGAAGAAGACGGCTAAAGCGTTAGCCATCTTGTTAGCCGCTGAGGACCGTGTCTTTGGTGATGTGATGAGCTGCTGATTTATTAATGTCTCCACCTCCTTCTGCTCCTCTCATGAAAGCGTTGCAGTGCGCGCACGACTAAATGAGCTCAGACCCGTGGTTTGTTTAATGAAGCAGGAGGCTGTAAAAACACTCGGTTCTGTCGTTTCACGGTCCATGCTCCACTCCGCTGTTTAAATTGTGAAAAAGATTCGTAGATCCGACCTTTCGTCAGGATTATTTTCAGCATCGTCTACAAAAACATTTTTTCTGCCCTCATCTGACCATTTAAATCCAAACTAGCTCAGGAAAAACATTGTTTTTCCCCCTCAGCAGCTAGCGCCGCGGCTCTTCATATCTGCCGTGTTTACTTCTTGTTGTGCTGAAAGTCTCCGCGGCTCCACCCTCCTGCAGGCAGGAAGGAGGGGCTGTGTTCAGCGAAGGAGAAAGAGGGGGGCGAGTGGGAGAAAGCAGACAGACGGAGGATTCTCGATATAAACGATATAGTCTCGTCTTATATCTCTTTAGAAAAAAATCTGGATATTTTAAAAATATCGATATATCGCCCAGCCCAAAGATGGCCTGCTCCTCTTCCTCATCCGGGATGTGCCTGTCCAACTAAATGAGGTCGTCCGTGGTAAGGTCCTGTCCTGCTGTACCCAGCAGCTGTTGGACATTGTCCTGGTCCATGTCAAGATGCAGTGACCTGCCCATCCTCGCAACGTCCTCGATTACACGGTCCACCTCCTGGGAATCGTGTACCTCCCGAACCAGCTGTGGACAGAGCTTCTTCCACACTTCGCACATGTTCTTTTCAGTAACACGATCCCAGGAGTGGCCAATGTTCCGCATAGCATCAAGGGCGTTGTACTGTCTCCAGAACTCTTTGAGGGTGAGGGTCTCAGAGTTCTCTGTTGCCTCCAAAGTGGTACGGATGACCCTCTGAAGGTAGTACGCCTTAAACGTACTAATCACCCCCTGGTCCATTGGTTGGATCAGGGACGTGGTGTTGGGAGGCAAGTACACTACCTTCACATCGTTGATTCAAGTTGGTGAGACCAGGGGGGGGGGTGTCCTGGAGCGTTGTCCAATACCAGAAGGATTTTAAAGGGAATCTTTTTGGTGTTGCAAAAACACCGGACCTCTGGCACAAAGTTGTTGGTGAACCAATTTGTAAAAACAGCCAACGTCACGTCACCCACGCCTTTTTATTTGAGGTCCAATAAACCGGCAAGAGTTTTTAATCAACATTTTTGAAGGCTCTGGGTTTTTCAAATTGGTACACCAACAACGGCTTGAGTTTGCAATCACCCGAAGCATTACCCCTCACTAGCAAGGTCAAACGCTCCTTGCCGACCTTGTGGCCCGGTGCAGTTCGTTTGGCCTTGCTGATGTAGGTCCTGTCTGGCAAACGCTTCCAGAAAAGCCCTGTCTCATCGACGTTGAACACCTGCTGGGCAGTGTACCCGCCGTCCCTGATGATCTCAGCCAGTGTTTCAGGGAAGGCCTCAGCTACCTCGTGGTCAGCACTGGCGGCCTCACCTGATTAAATGCACACAAACATGACACGGTTAAGCTGTTGTAACACTGTAATAAAAGAAAAAAAGAAAAAAATCGTAAGTCGTGGACTACCTATTAAAAAATAAAAATGAGAAATTAAATGATCACCCTGTACTTTGATGTTGTGGAAGTTGTTTCGCTCTTTGAAGCGAGCAAACCAACCTTTGGAGGCGTGGAACTGCTCTGATCCATTGCCTCCCTCTCCCCCATCCCCCACCCCCCTGACGTGCTGCCTGATGTCCCTTCTCCTGCGCTCTGCGTAGACGTGCTTTCGCCAGGATCGCTCTGGGAAGACGTGCCTTCGCCAGGATCGCTCTGGGAAGACGTCCATTCACCAGAATCGCTCTGTGCACGCCCTTGCACCTCCCCCACTCCTCGCTAGTTCTTGCAGCCGAGCATAAATCCTCCTCGCCTTCTCACAAATTACAGACATGCTAACGGGCACACAACGTTGAGTATTGTCCTCCAGCCATAGAACCAGCAACTGTTCCATTTCCACAAGCTTACCCGTCCTCTGCTTTGTTATTATCGTCGACTTCATGGGAGCCGAATCACGCACGTGCTGTGTAATGCGCTCTCTGTCCTTAACGATGGTACCCACAGTCGACCTGGCTAACCCTAGCCTGGCTCCAATAGCACTTGGTGTCATGCTCCGATCTGACATTTTAATCATTTTAGCCTTCGTCTCCAGCGTAATTGTTTTACGAGGTTTCTTCGCCTCGGCCGCGTCCGCTGACTTTCCTGGTCTCTTCGGAGCCATTTCTAAACCCCCACAAAAAATAATAATAATTAGCGTACGTGCTAACGTGCTTCTAATGCACACATACATTAATGCTAACTTTCACAAATGAATGCTAACGTTCACAAATGAATGCTATGCTAACGTTCGCTTTCGTCTAAAAATTCTAAATTTAAATTTATTACCTGTTCGTTCGTTGTTCGTTCTTTCTCTGTTCGTATGTCTCTACTCATCAATCGTCGTAACTAACCCACAAAGGATAAAATGGCCGCAGCCCTTTAAATAGTACCACTTTACCTGTACGGATCCCTCCACGGCCAGGTGCACTGCGGCTGTGTGTACATCCGCCGGGAGCCCAGCCCCCACTCTCGCTGGCGGTAGTTTTCCACTGTCATGCGCAATGTCATGCCCAACACACAACCGCCAAGGCAATCCCCTCCCCCACCTTGCCGCTTGCCGTACTGACGCAGTTATGCCGTAGCTCGATTACATACTTCTAATGGGGCTCGTTCGTAGGTCTTGCATCTAGTATGCCGTAGCTCGATTACATATATTTAAAGGGGACCACACATGCAAAATTCACTTTTTAATGTTTTTTTACTCAACTTTGGGTATGTACTTCATAAAAAAACAGTCCTAAGGCCAAAGAAATGCACCTGTGCATCCCCACCTGTTTCAAAGCCACCACCATCATCCCTGTCCCAAAGAAGGCAACGCCCTCCTGCCTCAATGACTATCGTCCAGTAGCACTCACCCCCATCCTGATGAAGTGCTTCGAACGGCTAGTCATGAAAAGCATCACATCTGTCCTCCCTGCCTCCCTGGATCCCTTCCAATTTGCATATCGGCCTAATCGCTCAACCGACGATGCCATCTCCTCTGCCCTCCACACAGCTCTCACACATCTGGACACGAAAGACTCCTATGTCAGAATGCTGTTCATCGACTTCAGCTCGGCATTCAACACCATCATCCCCCAACAGCTCATCCTTAAACTGGACAGTCTGGGGCTGAACACCTCAATGTGTAACTGGCTGCTAGACTTCCTGACCGGGAGACCACAGGCAGTACGGGTCGGGAATAACACATCCAGCACCATCACATTGAATACAGGAGCCCCACAAGGATGTGTGCTGAGCCCCCTTCTATTCACCCTGCTAACACACGACTGCACACCATCATACAGCTCCAACCACTTCATCAAGTTTGCGGACGACACAACAGTGGTGGGTCTCATCAGCAACAACGATGAGACGGACTACAGGAACGAGGTGAGCCGCCTGGCCTTGTGGTGCGGACACAACAATCTCACTCTCAACGTGGAGAAGACAAAGGAGATTGTTGTGGACTTCAGGAAGAGGGATGCAACATGCCCCTCTGACCATCAACAGCACCACAGTGGAGAGAGTGGACAGCACCAAGTTCCTGGGAGTGCACGTCTCAGAGGACCTGTCCTGGAGCAGGAACACTGCATCACTGGCCAAGAAGGCTCACCAGCGCCTCTACTTTCTCCGCAAGCTGAAAAGGGCTGGAGCTCCAACCCCCATCATGTGCACCTTATACAGGGGTGCCATAGAAAGTGTCCTGACAAGAGCCTCCAGCGCATCGTGAGAGCAGCTGAGAAGATCGTCAGCACCTCCTTCCCCTCACTGCAGGACTTACACAGCAACCGCCTCACTCGGAAAGCCCTCTGCATGGCAGGTGATCCCACACACCCACTACACAGCTGCTTCAGCCTGCTGCCATCAGGGAGGAGACTGAGGAGTCTCCAGGCTCGAACCAGCAGACTGAGTGACAGCTCTGTTCATCAGGCAGTCAGGATGCTTAACTCTCTACCTGCTCTGCCCTCCCTCCCACTTGTACTGCATTAACACTAAAAACTTTCACACATTACCACACAACACAAAGACTTTAACACTGGACTCTGTGTCATCAAAACGGGTTATTCACTCAACTCACGGTCATGTGCTCATTCAGTTTGCACTACTTCTTATATTTGCACTAATGTTTGTATTACATTACTGCCTATAGTCATACTACTGTTTACATTCACTGTTTACATTTATTACTACTGTTTACATTCATTACTACTGTTTACATTTTACTACTGTTTACATTCACTGTTTACATTTATTACTACTGTTTACATTCATTACTACTGTTTACATTTATTTCTACTGTTTACATTTACACTACTTTTTATATCTACACTACTGCTGATACAGTATATATATTTTTTGGTAAATGGTAAATGGAGCTTATTTATATAGCGCTTTCCAGCCCCCTGTGAGGAGCCCCAAAGCGCCTTACAATACCAGCCATCCACCCATTCATTCACACATTCATACACCGGTAGTGGTAGCCATCCAGACCTACTGGGAGCAACTCGGGGTTAAGTGTCTTGGCCAGGGACACAACGACACATGATGGGCGGACGCGGGATTCGAACCTCCAACCTTCCGATCGGGGGTCGACTGCCATTACCACTATGCCACGGCCGCCCCTTTTTTACTAGCCTTATTGCATATGCCACTTTACCTCTATACCAATATCAACTACCTCATACATATACTGTGTACATAAACTTCATATGCTGCTTTGTCACTCTATTACAAATGTCAATGCCAGAACTTTCATTTTATTTTATAGATATACTTTTTACACTTTTATACTACTATGCAAAAAACTCAGGACAGTATTACACTTTTGTTATTTCATTTTATGCTTATGTTTATTAAATGTTTAGTGTTTTAGTGTTGGTGTAACTTTTCATACTTTCATACTACTACTATGCAAAAACTACTATGCAAAAACTCAGGACAGTATTACACTTTTATTATTTCATTTTATGCTTATGTTTATTAAATGTTTTAGTGTTTAAATGTTTACTGTTGCACCGAGGGACAGAGAGAAATGCAATTTCAATCCTGTGTATGTCCTGGACATACAGTATTGCAGTTTTGACAATAAAGTTGACTTTGACTTTGACTTGACTCCAGTGGAATATGGGATATGTATTACATTTAGAATTCTGTATGATGTTCTGCATTCCAGAACCTCTGTTGTGGCATAAAAAGTCTCACTTGTTTGCTCTGATTCTGCTTCTACACAGATCAAACTGTGATCAGAGCAGTTCACTCATGTCTGGTCTGTTATTGTTTCTTTCATCAGGTGTGTGGTGACCTCAGCAAATGGACATCTCTGTTGGGCTCCTCGCTAGTTTGTGGTCCACGAATAGAGAATGTTTCATTCATCATTGAAGCTGCTGGACACACTGTGGGATACACTTTTCCACCTGCAACAAATAAGAAAGTATGCACTAAAGATTAGTTCCTTAATCATTTGTCTTAACATGTGTTGTTGTTATTTTGTTCTACAATCATTCACAGCAATCTTTACAGACTGACATGAATATTGCTGTTATATATCGTTTCAAAGATGGCGCCAGTGTGTGTGGCCGGTCGTCTGTCACTCTTGGTTTGGTTTGCTTTTTCCCCTATGTTTTATCTATTTATTTATTTATTATTTTATTTATAAAATGTGTTCATTTTTTAATACTATACTGTAGTGGGCATGACCGTGCCCACTCTGATACACCTGTGTATTTTTGAACTGTTCCAGAGATGACCTTTACTGACCTTTCAGTAACCAGACATTTAACACAATTTATTTTGCTAGTTTAAATCAAAGGACAGATTCACTCAAAAAGAGACTATTTCTATCTTAGATTTTGTTCTAATACAAATATAATCAGAAGCATCACGTGTGTTTATTCATGAGCAGTGTTGTAATTTACAATATATCATGATCACATATGTTATGCTGTGTTATTATGTAATGTGAAACATTACTGTGTCACTCCTGCTGTGTTAAAGTTGAAGGCTCGGGTCACAGAGGCCCGGCCGTTTTGTTTAGAAATGAATGAGACAGTTAATCCGTTGTTTTCTTGAGAACGGCTCCAACACCCTCTAAACAACTTCTCTCTGCTCTGACTCTCACCTTGAACCCTGATAACGTTAAAGTGAAGTCTTTGACGTGTCTCTAACTCTGCTCGCTGGTCCACGGACCAATGAGGAAGCCGTGTTCTAATCTCAACGCTTCTAGAAAAGCAGTGAGTTCCTGTGAGGAAGGAGAGATGTGAACTTTCTCTTCAGAGTTTGAATGGACAGAGACCTGGAAGCTCTCTACCTTGTCAACTGATTTAAGTTTGGTCAAGAGCAAAATAATAAAATAATAAATAAAAAGGAGTTGTATTAACCAAACAAACCCCTTTTTATTTACTCCAATAAAAAAAAAAAAGTAAAATTACTTCGTACCAGGTGGGAAGCAAACCCGCTTCACCCGGTCAAGATAAAATAGTTTAATAGCAGTTGGCGATCGCTCTGAGCTACAGCGGCGGACTGGATTTTTAGGTGTCCACTTTACCTATATATACGATTCAATCCTCTTAACATTCTAGTTGCACGTAGAAGTTAGAGATTATTAGTTATATTTTAAAACCCTGGCTGCACGAAAGAGTTACACAATATTAGTTATATTTTAATGACATTCAGGTCGCGCGGAAAGGCGGAAATGGGTACGCGCTTCGTGTTATTTACGTTCTAACATAAGCTGATACAGTACATAAGCTGATTTGTAATCAGTTATCATATATGGGCCAACCAGGAAAGAGCTGGACTGGGGAGGGCCGGTCAATGCAAAAACGGCTTCTGTAAAGCTTTTCTTTCTGCAGATATGCAGCCTCCATGCCACACGTTGATGCTGGAGCACAGGATGCTCTCCATTGCACACATGTAGAAGGAGATGAGGACTGGGCTACTCAGACCAGCTCGTCTCAGCCGTCTGAGGAAGTAGAGTCGGATGACCGTTTTTGATCAGGCTGGTGGTGGTGTTGCTCCAGCTGATGATGTTATTCATTTGTACACCCAGGTACTTGTAGCTAGAGACCACTTCCACTACAGATCCTCTTATGTTCAGTGGGGTGTGGGTTTGTTTGTTCCTTCTGAATTCCACAACCATCTCCTTTGTCTTCTTCACATTGATGTGAAGGTTATTGTCCTTGCACAAGCTCTCCAGGAGTTCCACCTCCTGCCTGTAGCTGGACTCATCATTGTTGAGTTTAAACCAAGTTTGTATTTTGACAAATTCTGTCTTCATCAACTCCAACATCTGTTCTATATCTTTACCCAAACAAAAAAATATGGTATCATCTGCAAAAAGGACACATTTAAGGAGTCCTGACACATTTACCAAGTCATTCACATATACAATAAATAGCTTTGATCCAAGTACAGCGTTACATACCCGTTTTTACTTTATGATTCTTCAGAACACTACTGTATTAATTACTCGCCATGTTGCTTTTATATCACCATTACTTTTATTTAATAAATCACTATAATATTCATTCTAATGCTTCCTTATAATCCCTACTAATTTTTTAATACTTCTTATATTTTTCTTCAGCGTTTTGTGTTTGCAATTTCAAGAAGCATGAATACAAAAAAAATTTTTTTTTTACAAGCATTTCTCAACCCTTTTGTCATCCATGGTTGTTCAACAATATTTCTCTTTGTATACTTTTTTTGCACACAATTCTTGCCATACAGAGCTTCTAAGATATTCATAAACTCATCATATGATCTGTTCACGTTATCAACATACATTCATTCCAGTTTTGTTTATCTAGATCCTCTTTTAATTCATCCAAAGTTTTTTTTTATGTGTTTGTAGTTGTATAGGGGGGTTCAGATTTACTGAGCCGTCCAAAACACTAGATGTAAGAATGAGCAGTTTATACCTGACACAACTTTATCAACAATTATTTCACGGGTTCTCTCTTTTTCAGAAATTAACCAATAAATTGTTTGGTCAGATTAGATGTAACAGGCATGAAATGTTAATTTATGTCGATTCACCAGGAGATGAATCATTTATTACCAGAATCATAAAATTACATCAACTTATACAAACGTATTGGTTCTGATCAAATTTCTTGTAAACTAACTGTCGACAGATTCAAATTTGTGAACAACAGAAACAAGTGATGAGATGACATATTACTTTATATCTGTAGGCAAATATTTCTTAAAGTTTAGTTACTAGCAGAAATGGATAAGGTTTTAAAGTGTCTGTGACATCATCTTTTATCTTTGCATATACGGTAGTGACACAACATAAATATCGTGTATCATTCAACTATGTTTGTTTTAGCAAACAAAATGATATATTAATGAAAATTCCTTTCAAAGTGAGTTTAAAATTAAAAACCGTTGCTTCACGGGACATCCGACTACATGCAAATGCAACATCTGTGACGTAGGAAGAACCTTAGTTCCCGGCTGCATTGATAACGCATATTCATTCTCTCCCAGATCGCTTTTTTTTTGTATAACTTGAAAAATGCTGTTACGTTTTGTCGCATTTGGGTGTTCTAATATCATCAGTGAACAAGTGAGCCTTTTCACTTTCCCAAAAGATGAAATACTTTGTCAAGTATGGAATAAACAAAGCTGCCCCCCCCCCCTCGGAGCTCCCTCGCTTCCTGAAAAGGTAAGACTCAAATAAATACGGGTGCAGACCTAAATTAGAACCTGCTGTTTCTTTTTTTTATTTAAAAGTGCCTTTCAGGATACCCAACTTTGTCTGATCAGATCAGGTGTCAGATCAGGTGTAATGCAGATGTAGTATGGACATGGAGGAGGGACGTTTCCATGATGCTTTGGAGGCTGTGGAGAGACAGGTGATGAATACAGTAGATGCAGCTATAACATAAAACAAAAAAGAAAAGGAAGAAAAAAAAAACATGTCATTACCTTTATGAGGATGCTGTGCTGGTTAGTGGGGAGGTGAGCAGGTCAGCGAGGGGAGTAGGTGTTGCTGAGGCTGGTTGAGTTGAGTGAGGAGGAGGAGGAGGCTGTGGACATGAGCAGATACAAGTGGATTAACAGATGAAGTTACTGCATAACATAACACAAAACAGAAAATAAAAATAACATTTCATTACCTTTAGGGAGGGAGCAAGGGAGGGAGGCATGATTACTGGGGAGAGGGTGATGTGTCCATGGACTCCTGGCTTGCTGCAACAGATCCTGGAGGCGGAGACCTTATTTACAAATTTCAACATGCTGCTCTGCACAGTTTCTTATTTTTGTCCTCCAGGATCTGCTGGTAGAATGCAAGGTTGTCCATGACCCCTCTGGAAGCCCTGGCGAACCTCTCCCCATCAGCATCCTATGCTTCAAATAAGGCCATGCCGTCCTGCACACGCCTAAACGCCTTAGCCAAGTCCTACCTCGTGAACACCTTGGCCGGAGCGCTTGGCGTGACTTGATGCCCCTCCACGATGTGCCTCTCCAGCTCCATCAGGTCTTCAGGAGACAACTCGTCTCCTTCTTCAACCAACAGCTTGTTGACATCCTCCTCCTCGATATTCAAGTCCAGTGAACTGCTCATCTCCACGACGTTCTAGATCACACTGGTCACTGGCTCCTGGGAACTGGGTGAAGCCTGGACAAGCTGTGGACAAAGCTTCTTCCACACTCCACTCAAGTTGCTAGGCGTCACCCGTTCCCAAGAGTGACCAATGTTGCGTACAGCATCCAGGATGTTGTACTTTTTCCAGAACTCTTTGAGGATGAGTTCTGGGTCTTTCTCTGTTGCCTCCAAAGCATCACGGATGACTCTCTGGAGGTAGTAAGCTTTAAATGTGCTTATTACTCCCGATCCATGGGTTGGATGAGTGCAGTGGTGTTGGGTGGCATGTACACAACCTTCACATCAGGGTGAAGGTCGGTCAGATGTGTAAGGTGCCCAGGTGCATTGTCCAACACCAGCAGAACTTTAAATGGAATGCTGTTGGAGTTGCAGAACCGCTTCACATCTGGTACAAAATGGTTGGTGTACCAGTCCTCGAATACAGCCATTGTGACCCAAGCCTTTTGGTTTGAGGTCCAATAGACTGGCAGCGTTTTCCTATTAACGTTCTTGAAGGCTCTTGGGTTCTCCGACTTGTACACCAACAGCGGTTTCAGCTTGCAGTCTCCAGCAGCATTCCCTCCAACCAGCAAGGTCAAACGTTTCTTGCCAACTTTGTGACCTGGAGCTATGCTTTCATCCTTGCTGATGTAGGTGCGGTCGGGTAACCTCTTTCAAAAGAGTCCAGTTTCGTCTGAGTTAATCACCTTCTGTGCTATGTATCCTCCATCCTTGATGATCTCAGCCAGTTTGTCTGGGAAGGCTTCTGCTACCTCAACATCACCACTCGCGACCTCGCCTCACCTTTTCTGTCTGGCAGCTGAAGGAGGCAGTCGCTTTTGTCCTTTCCTCCCCCGTCCTCCCCCCCCCTCCCGCGTGGCTTCTTGTCTTGTCTGCAGCTTCTCATGAAGCACCTCGAACGAAGATTAAGATGGATTGGGTGGTATGGGCAATCAACTCTACTGAAAGATTTCAACAAAAGGCAAGGCACGGGGGAGCCGGCCCATCCCCGCAGACGAAACGAGAGGATATACGCCATTGATTCCGATGGAATGGTGAGCGTCTCGCTCTCTGTGTGCTCTGAGGGAATGTGAAGAATCTGGATTAAATTGGAGTTACGATGACAACGCTTTGTTTTTTTTTACGTTTTGTGGAGCACTAACCTATCTGCAAATGAGGGAGATTCAGCAGGACCTAATGCTGGAGCACCCGATCTGATCTGCGCCATGACCTCGGAAATCAGCTGTTTATGAGCTAATCTGGAAGGTGAACACGATCTCTGAGGATCGCAGATCATCCGCTCGGATTGGGACTCTGGACGCTGTACTGGTCAACATCTAAGGGCCATAGCTTGGATCAGTGGAAAAAATCCCGAATTGGACCATATCAGAGTTAGCAGGACCTAATGCTGGAGCACCCGATCTGATCTGCGCCATGACCTCGGAAATCAGCTGTTTACGAGCTAATCTGGAAGGTGAACACGATCTCTGAGGATCGCAGATCATCCGCTCGGATTGGGACTCTGGACGCTGTACTGGTCAACATCTAAGGGCCATAGCTTGGATCAGTGGAAAAAAATCCCGAATTGGACCATATCAGAGTTGCCCAGCAGGACTCAAGACTGAAGGAAATTATACTGTCTGCCTGAAGTGAAAAATATTTATAATCCTTATCTGACTTACCCTAAACAGCCTTGGAAAGGGCTGGATATCAAATTTCTCCTGAGACGTGTTTTACTGAGGCAAACAGCTGGACCTACCGCTACACCTTCCCCCCCCTTCCCGGAGAACTTTTCTATGAGCGTTATCAGAGGCCGGCTGGTTATATCTCAGAACTGTTTACTATCTGGAATGTCTCATGGACAGAAATCTCACTGCCTCAGTCTCAAAATGCAACATGTGATTGTCTTAAATGTGTTTCTGGTATAGTTTTTTTCTGATGTCTCATATGGTGTCATGAAAGACAAAATTTGATATATCTTTTTTTAATACCAATGCTGTGACCCTCATGGTTCTTTCCTTGTTTTCACACCTTTGACCTTCATCCCAATACGGATGGGAGAGGCCGCGCTGAAGAACATAATGTGATATGATGTCTCATGTGGTCTGATAGCGGCAGCTTCACACACTCGCCCCCTTCAGGATAACTGTGCGTACATATTCATGCTGTACTGGTGCAAACTTGTGCAATGTTAATAAAAGTACTCTGACTCTGAAATGCAGACACACATGACACGATTAAGCTGATGTAACACTGTAATAAAGCTGATGTCACACTGTAATAAAACTGATGTAACACTGTAATAAAGCTGATGTAACACTGTAATAAAGCTGATATAGCATAACTGTAATAAAAATAANAAACATAAACAGCTACATTATAAAACAATGTAAAATACAGTACTAAAATCGAGAACATGTCTGTGTTGATTTATGCCAAGAACTTAGCATATGTAAAGCTATTTAATATTTTATTTAATCCATTTATTCATTCATTTAAAATAAGTACTAAGACAGAGTACATGTGTGTGAATGAGAGGGAGGCCAGTGGAACAGTGAGGCTACAAGGAGCAGAGGTCACAAAGGTGCAGGACTTCAAGGACTTGGGGTCCACTGTCCAGGAAAATGGGGAATGTGGTAAAGAGGTGAAGAAGAGAGTGCAGGCAGGATGGAGTGGATGGAGAAAAGTTTCAGGAGTGATTTGTGACAAAAAGGTGTCAGCAAAGGTCAAAGGAAAAGTTTACAAGACAGCTATATTGTATGGTCTGGAGAAGGTGTCATTTACATAAAGACAGGAGAAAGAACTGGAAGTGGCAGAAATGAAGATGCTGAGGTTCTCCTTAGGAGTGACAAGGATGGATAAGATCAGGAATGAGATCATCAGAGGTTCTCCGACTTGTACACCAACAGCGGTTTCAGCTTGCAGTCTCCAGCAGCATTCCCTCCAAACAGCAAGGTCAAACGTTTCTTGCCAACTTTGTGACCTGGAGCTATGCTTTCATCCTTGCTGATGTAGGTGCGGTCGGGTAACCTCTTTCAAAAGAGTCCAGTTTCGTCTGAGTTAATCACCTTCTGTGCTATGTATCCTCCATCCTTGATGATCTCAGCCAGTTTGTCTGGGAAGGCTTCTGCTACCTCAACATCACCACTCGCGACCTCGCCTCACCTTTTCTGTCTGGCAGCTGAAGGAGGCAGTCGCTTTTGTCCTTTCCTCCCCCGTCCTCCCCCCCCCTCCCGCGTGGCTTTTTGTCTTGTCTGCAGCTTCTCATGAAGCACCTCGAACGAAGATTAAGATGGATTGGGTGGTATGGGCAATCAATTCTAAAAGGTAAGGCACGGGGGAGCCGGCCCATCCCCGCAGACGAAACGAGAGGATATACGCCATTGATTCCGATGGAATGGTGAGCGTCTCGCTCTCTGTGTGCTCTGAGGGAATGTGAAGAATCTGGATTAAATTGGAGTTACGATGACAACGCTTTGTTTTTTTTTACGTTTTGTGGAGCACTAACCTATCTGCAAATGAGGGAGATTCAGCAGGACCTAATGCTGGAGCACCCGATCTGATCTGCGCCATGACCTCGGAAATCAGCTGTTTACGAGCTAATCTGGAAGGTGAACACGATCTCTGAGGATCGCAGATCATCCGCTCGGATTGGGACTCTGGACGCTGTACTGGTCAACATCTAAGGGCCATAGCTTGGATCAGTGGAAAAAATCCCGAATTGGACCATATCAGAGTTGCCCAGCAGGACTCAAGACTGAAGGAAATTATACTGTCTGCCTGAAGTGAAAAATATTTATAATCCTTATCTGACTTACCCTAAACAGCCTTGGAAAGGGCTGGATATCAAATTTCTCCTGAGACGTGTTTTACTGAGGCAAACAGCTGGACCTACCGCTACACCTTCCCCCCCCTTCCCGGAGAACTTTTCTATGAGCGTTATCAGAGGCCGGCTGGTTATATCTCAGAACTGTTTGCTATCTGGAATGTCTCATGGACAGAAATCTCACTGCCTCAGTCTCAAAATGCAACATGTGATTGTCTTAAATGTGCTTCTGGTATAGTTTTTTTCTGATGTCTCATATGGTGTCATGAAAGACAAAATGTGATATATCTTTTTTTAATACCAATGCTGTGACCCTCATGGTTCTTTCCTTGTTTTCACACCTTTGACCTTCATCCCAATACGGATGGGAGAGGCCGCGCTGAAGAACATAATGTGATATGATGTCTCATGTGGTCTGATAGCGGCAGCTTCACACACTCGCCCCCTTCAGGATAACTGTGCGTACATATTCATGCTGTACTGGTGCAAACTTGTGCAATGTTAATAAAAGTACTCTGACTCTGAAATGCAGACACACATGACACGATTAAGCTGATGTAACACTGTAATAAAGCTGATGTCACACTGTAATAAAACTGATGTAACACTGTAATAAAGCTGATGTAACACTGTAATAAAGCTGATATAGCATAACTGTAATAAAAATAAAAATAAATAAAAAAATGCTCACCTTGTATTTTGATGTTATGGAAATTGGCTCTGTCTTTAAATCTTTGAAACCACCCTTTTGAGGCAGTAAAGTCTTCTGCTGCATTGCCCTCACCCTCTGTCCTGCACTGCCTTCACCCCTCTGTGCTACACTGCCCTCACCCCTACGTTTTTAAAGTAGCATAGATCCGTCGAGCTTTCTCCTGAATCACGGACAGTCTAACGGGAACGTGTCTCTGGTGTTGATCTTCCAGCCATAAAATCAAAAATTTCTCCATCTCCACGATCAGACCGGACCTTTGTTTTGTTATTATTGTTGACTTCATGAGCGCTAAGCCCCTAACATGGTCAAGGATCCTAGCTTTGTCAGCTATTATCGTTGAATGCACCAACCCTATTTTCTGACTGATCTCTGTCGGCTTTAATCCCTGATCTGAAAGCTTAATAATCTCCATCTTCACCTCCATCGTTATTGCTTTCTGTTTCTTACCCCCTTGCCGCGCTCCCATCCGTAGACTTTTCTCTTTTTGGGGCCATTTTTCAAGTTTGCTGAAATTAGCTTGCTAACACTTGCTGAAAAATAATCGCACTCTCTCTCGTAACCGTTCGCCAAAACTCACCACGCGGCTCGGCTCCCGTCGTTCCCTTAAATACCTTCACGAATCTGTATCACTCCGCCTTTGTCTCTCAGGAGGTACAGTATGCCTGTATACATCTGCTCCTGCAATTTCACATTGTCACTGCACCCGCCCCTCCTCCACCCGAGAGCATGCAGTACGCGGTAAATTTCCATTGTCATGCGCCAAGGTAACTCCCCCTCCCACCACCCCCCTCCACCTCATGTAAATTTCCGCCGTGATGATAATTTCAGGTGACGTAATGACGCATTTACGTCGTAACTCGATTCTATGTTTTTCAACGGAGCGCGTTCGTAAGTCCGGGTTGTCATAAGTCGAGGACGTCGTAAGTCGAGGACTCCCTGTATACATATACTGTATTTCAAAATATTTTTATTATATTATTTCATTTTTATTATTTTTTAAGTCTTCAGTGTCTTCAGTGTAAAATGGTGAATAGCTCCAGAAGTTCTAGTGGGAAGGCGCCTTAGCGCCCCCTATTAGCACGCTGTCCCTAGATTTGAACCAACAACCTTCTCACTGAAAGGCAACAACTCTACCAACTTATGGTACATTCAGACCAAACAGCGTTTCAACTTCCAAAAAGCTCGTCACGCACGCAAGTGGACGCACTTGGTATCCAGACCTACTTGGACCAGAACGCCAGAACGCGAAACAGCTGCTGGGTGTGTGGGAGGAGCTTACCGGTATACCGAGTCCTCACTCCGCCAGGCGAGGAGCTTTTTATCTCTGTCTCTGTGGAGCAGACTTGACTGGTCGTGAAGGAATTGTCGCGAACACACAGCTACAATGAGTTTCTCTTCCATAGTCCATGACTCCGCGGGTTTTTTCTGTGTCCCACAAACAATACGTCACATAGTTGCGCAATCATTTCCGCGTCACTGGTTTCCGCGTCACATAGGGACTCTCCCCCTGACCCCCTCTCTTCTCCCCCCGACTCTCCCTGATTGGTTGACACACCAACCAATCAGGTAGAGTTGAGCGGCGTTTGAAAGTTTGAACGGCGAAATCTTCAGCATGGTGAATGCGTGGTTTGGAGGCTGAAGCCGGTTCACGTGCACGGAAAACGCTTTCCAGCACGCTCAACACGCACGCGACGTGACGCCCGACGCCAAGACGTGGCTGGAAGCGCGTCCCCCATTGACTTTGCATGTAAACTTTGCATAAAGACCTTTCTTTTTAAGCAAGCCTATTCTGCCTCCACATGATTTTATCTTTGATCTTAGCTGATATCATTATTGATTTTACTTGATTTTATCACTTGTTTTATTTTTATTTTTTTTTTTTTAAGCAAGCCTAATCTGCATCCACATGATTTTATCTTTGATCTTAGTCAATATTATTATTGATTTTATTTGATTTTATCACTTGTTTTATTTTGATCTTTGCTTTGTTACACTTTGTAGCACTTTGAGATTTTTATTAATGAAAAGTGCGTTATAAATGGAATTCATTATTATTATTAAACTGGACGCTCTTGCCGTTGAAACGCTGTTTGGTCTGAATGCACCATTAGCCACCCATTCATCCTTTAACTAGAGGTCAAATCTCTGACTGTTAGCCAAAATGACTGGAAGGAGAAGATGATTCAGGTTTAGGTTATTCTGAAAATGTACTGTTGTGTTTTTTGGTCTATTGGGCAGATCTCAGGGCCATGTCATTTTCATTTCATTAGAAATTAGTAGATATTCATGCCATCCATCTCACACACACCCTGGAACAGCACACTGGTGAATTAAAATAGGAAAAACTACTCAGCAAGACAGAAAACTCATCTAAAACATGTATAAAAAGTTATGATTTGTCTACAAAAAAAAATCTACATTTAGTTGCAAAAATTTTGTAATGTGTCTATATTTGTAACGTGTATTTAATTCCGAGTGAGTTTTATTGTCTATATTATAATCTCACACAGTAGTTTTTATGTCTTTATTTTGACAGAACAAAGAGTGATGTTGTGGTTTAGCGTTTTCTTCGTAATCATCATTTTGCATAGAAACATCCTGAAATCCTGTTTGTTCTGAACATCTATTGTATGAGCTGAGACAAAAACCTAACTTATGGTATTTGTTGTGTGCAGGTGCTGAAGTGGTCGGACTACTGTTTCCCTCTGGCCTGCAGTTCTGAACAGCCATTTAAGTTTGTGGCTCAAGCGAGTGTCGAGAACTTCAGTCATCTCGCTGTAGCCTTTATTGAAGATCGCCTTCAGCTGGACGATGGACTCGTGCCTTCAAAGATAATCCGTAGGTTGTCTTCAACTTGTGTTATTGTTCAAACTTCCACAGTTTCTGCATTCATTAGTACTGTAATTATCAGGCTATAAAACACACCTGTCTCTAAGCCGCATATTCTAAATATATTATGAATCATAATTTTGTACTTAAAGACTCTTCAGTTATTAAGCCGTAGGCATCCACCGTTCATTGTCAGGATCTGTGCCCAACCAGCTCCGGCATAGTGTGCAGCTTTATTGTTGTAGTACACAAATCAGCCACCTGTTAGAGTTATCTTACTTTATCATGCTGAGACCCCCGGTCTTGTCTGCTCAGAGGTGGCCCAGTTATAGCCCGGTTCTGTACAGATGAGAAGGGCCCAGCTGCTCTGAGTGAGCTTCCCATATTTCAACACACAATATGGAGTTTTTATTTTATTTTGCTGGCTTCCATCACAGTTAGATTTGCATTTCACCCCATTTTTCACCATCCAGAAACGGATAAGTTAAGTCACATTTATTTATATAGCACATTTAACAACAGTAACTGTTATCAAAGTGCTTAACAAAAAAGATCACAGCATCAAATATTAATAACAAGATATTACAGCATCAGGAATAAAAGCAGAAAAACATGAAATATAATTAGAAGCAATGAAATAATAAATCAAATCATCCTTCATTAAATGTCAGGGAGTAAAAGCAAAAGGTATGAACACAATCATCAACAATGAAATACTAAATGAGATCACACTGTGTTAAATGCCAATGAGTACAGGTGTTTTGAGGAGAGATTTAAAAGTAGAGACTGAGGTGGCCTGATAGACCCTAAGGGGAGCAGATACAATGAAAACAGAAGGGGTCCAAGAATGGAGCCTTGCAGGACCCCGCTGGAAAGAGGCACTGAAGTAGATGGATTGTTGGCAACTTTAACACAGAAACTCCTGTCACAGGTATGAACGGAACTATTCTAATGCTGCACCAGTAATCCCAACCCAGTGTTCTAGCCGGGATAAAAGGATAGTGTGGTTCACAGTATCAAATGCAACGGTAAGGTCAAGGAGTACCAGGACTACAGACTGACCAGAGTCATTTGTAAGAAGAATGTCATTGCAGACCCTAACTAATGCTGTTTTGGTGCTGTGTAGTTTCTTAAAGCCAGACTGAAAAATCTCAAGAATAGAATTTTCATTCAGGAACTCGTTTGAGTGAAAACTATTTTCTCCAGGATCTTGGAAAGAAAGGGAAGCTTGGAGATAAGTCTGAAGTTTGAACAGATTGAAGGGTCAAGTCCTGTTTTTTTTTTTTTTTTTTACTAAAGGAGTTACCACTGCTTATTTAAAAGTCTTTAAATCATCTTAGTCTTTGTAACATGTTTTAAGCATGATAAAAGAAACCTGAAGTGTTTCCTTCTTCCATTTACGTTCGGCTTTGCTGCACTAACGTTTGGCTGCTCGAGTGATCTCATTCATCCTGTGGAGTGTGCTTTGGATGCCTAATTTTTTATTGGGCAACTAGGTCTAGCATCTTAGCTAGGGCTGTATACCGAACCGAGGTTCTTTTATGGCACCGACCAAACTGCGTTGGTCGGTGCCATAAAAGAACCTCGTATGAACGTAACCTCGTGTATGAATTGAAACGTTACTCTTCTTTCAGTGTCAAGTTTTGGTATTGGCTGTAACGTGACACGTGGTTTCAGCACGCAGGCAGGAAAAACAGACATATGATAAACAGACTACGTGTTTACACCCAGAGCTGTATAGAGCTGCCCTACAGCTTTATGTCTATGCTGCTGGTTATGCCCACAGACGGGGGTTCACGTGCACAGCGGTGTATTGTCAAACGGCTTCATTTTATGAGTGGAAAGTTGCTCCGTGTTTGTTTTCGAGTGGGACCGCAGCCTCTCCCCCCTCCTCTCAGCGTTAAATTCAGCCTGTGAGTGTTGAACGGCCTGATTCAACATCTCCATGACCGGACTCCTCTTCATCAAAGAACTCCGCGGATGGAGCTGTGTCTGTGATTTCAGCTGGTAAGTTTACGTTTGTTAACGTTACTGTAGCTTAGACACTCAGGACAGTGTTACACTTTTACTATTTTATGCTTATGTTTATTAAATGTTTTAGTGTTTAGATGGTTACTGTTGCACCGAGGTACTGAGAGAAACGCAATTTCGGTCCTGTGTATGTCCTGTACATATTGCAGTTCTGACAATAAAGTTGACTTTGACTTTGACTTAATACGTGCATCGCGGTGATTTAAAGTGTGGAGCTTTATTTTATGGTTATGTAGCTAGCTAAAATCAGAAGCTAGCTAAAGATTGACGTAACAGATAAAGCTTAGCTTGTAAAATGAACTTATCCATCCGGTCAGCTGCTTAAAAAGTTAACCTAATGTTTACCGCTTTTTGTTTTTCTCCTCATAGGAACCTCTGACCCATGTGAGGAGAACAGACTGATAAAAGGAAAGGGAGATTGGTGGGGGGGAGGGGGAACTGCCCTTTTATACAGTGGAGGCTGCATGGTGGAAGTAAGCAAGCTGTAAAGGAAATTGTTGTTAAAGCTGCACTGACATCATCTTGTAGCTATGAATCATATTGCACTACATACATATGTTTTATCACTCAACTATGTTCGTTTTTGCAAACAAACTTATAAATATATTTAATTTTGATTTTAAATTGATTTTAAACTTTGCGCCATGTTTATATATGGGAAATCCGATTTCACGAGAACGCAGCATATGTGACGTAAGGTACATGTGTGTGCAACAAGAATCATCCACACCTTCAGAGTGAACATTTTCCACTGCTGGAAACACTATCAGCCAGGAACGGGCTTGTTTGTGTCCACAGAAAGCAGATACCGTATTTTTCAGACTACAAGTCACAGTTTTTTGCCTAATTTTTGCCTAATTTGCATGCCCTGCAACTTATAGAGAGGTGGGACTTGTTTATGGATTTTTTCCCCATAATTTTGGACCAATTTTTGGCTCAGATATGACCGTTTTTCATTTTGGCAAAAAAAAGGTGCAGTACCACTTTCGGCCGCTAGGGGTGCAGTGCCACTTTTGGGTACACCGACCGTTCCCATCTCATGTGTCTGACGGCAGCCTCCTCTGGTTGGACTGACTCTGTCGCAGCCTGTCCTCCTGCTCTGGAGCTCTGACACTTCCAGAGAGTCCACCGACCGTTTCCAGCTCATGTGTCCGACGGAGGCCTCCTCTGGTCAGACACGCTCTGTCGCAGCCCGGTCTCCTGCTCTAGAGGTATGAACTAGCTACTTCACTATTAGCTCAGTGTTTGTTAGCAATATAGCTCATAACCCACACGGCATAATTTCTTTAAACGTACAGAAATTATTTGGTGTTCATTTACAAACTGTTATCTGTTGGGGTTATTTGAGATAAAATTCGATGTTTTATAGATGTAAATGTGTCTCTGCTAGCTTAGTTTTTTCCTTGTACTTTGTAGCAAATAGCAGCAAATAGCTCATAAACCACACAACAGAATTTCTTTAAACTTACAGAAAGTAATTAATTGGTGTTCATTTACTAACTATTAGCTGTTGGAGTTATTTGAGATAAAATTCAATGTTTTATAGACGTAAATGTGTTGCGACTAGCTTCGTTTTTTTCTCTTGTACTTTGTAGCAAATAACAGCAAATAGCTCATAAACCACATGGCAGAATTTCTTTAAACTTGCGTGAAGTAATTATTTGGTGTTCATTTACAAACTTTTAGCTGTTGGAGTTATTTGAGATAAAATTATATGTTTTATAGACATAAATGTGTCGTGGCTAGCTTCATTTTTTCCTTGTACTTTGTAGCAAATAGCAGCAGATACAGTAGCTCATAAACCACATGACAGAATTTCTTTAAACTTAGAAAGTAAGTAATTATTTGGTGTTCATTTACAAATATTTAGCTGTTGGAGTTATTTGAGATAAAATTCAATGTTTTATAGACGTAAATGTGTCGCGGCTAGCTTCGGATTTTTTCCTTGTACTTTGTAGCAAATAGCTCAAACCACATGGCAGAATTTCTTTAAACTTACAGAAAGTAATTATTTGGTGTTCATTTACAAACTATTAGCTTTTGGAGTTATTTGAGATAAAATTAAATGTTTTATAGACTTAAATGTGTCGCAGTTAGCTTAGTTTTTTTTCCTTGTACTTTTTAGCAAATAGCTCATAAACCTGTTTGAGTTATTTGAGATCAAATTTGATGTTTTATAGACGTAAATGTGTCCCGGCTAGCTTCGTTTTTTTCCCTTGTACTTTGTAGCAAATAGCAGCATATGGCTCATAAACCACATGGCAGAATTTCTTTAAACTTACAGAAAGTAATTATTTGATGTTCATTTACAAACTATTAGCTTTTGGAGTTATTTGAGATAAAATTAAATGTTTTATAGACTTAAATGTGTCGCGGTTAGCTTAGTTTTTTTTCCTTGTACTTTTTAGCAAATAGCTCATAAACCACACGGAAGATTTGACCATTACGTGAATTTATTAAGGAGCGGTTAAGCTAAGACACATCTTTGCTATAATTTTCAGCAGAAAAAATATTGTTTTTACCGTGTTAATCTTGTTAAAAGTCCTTCCGTGCATGCTTCTGTGGCCGCCATTTTCAGCAGGGCAAATGAGGCGCTGACGCATCGCATAATAAATGCAACTTAAATAAAGGCGCGACATGTTTATAGATTTTTCCAATTTATTGACAATAATTGGACAAAGCGACTTAAAGCAAGGTGCGACCTATCCGGTGGAAAATACGGTATGTTGATTTTTCTGAAGAAAAACTGCTAAGTGAAAAGGTCCTCAGTGTGTTGCAGTGAGCATTAGACACTGACGTATCTGCTATATATAAGACTGAGCTGAATACAGCTCCTGAGACTGAATAAGTTTTTCAGATGAAAGACGAAACGTTTCAACGTTTTTTT